>VZRI01012353.1:309709-326005 GCA_013397515.1 Upupa epops
AAAGGGAAAGGGAAAAGGGAAAGGGAAAGGGAAAGGGAAAGGGAAAGGGAAAGGGAGGGAAGGAATGAGCCAGTGCTGCCACCAAAGAACATCCATGGGATCACACTGAGAAAGAAAATAAGCTGCATCATGAAAAAGCTGCATGGACTCAGAAGGGTCTGGGAAACGTGACACTGCAAGTAAGGAAACTGCCTTCTGCTATCTTCAAGGAAACACGGCTCCGCGCACTCCGCTCTCAGCTAGACAGCGGTGCGGCAAGGAAACATCTGGCACCTCTCTCCCAGACAGCTGCTGCATGTGCTGTTATTTTCCTGCAAAAGCTGCTTCTGTCACTGCGCCAAGGGAGAAGGTCCCAAGCGGTAGGTGCCACAGTGATGTCAGCAGGGACAGAGCTGGCTAAAAATAAAAGTACCCTGAATATTCCGCGTCCAAAGTCTTTTCAAAGTACGGAGAACTCGAAAACGACAGCCGTCTGAAGTTTGGGAAGTATCTGGGATTCAAACAGCTGAGACTACCAAAAATGAAGCCTCTATTCCTGCTCTTTCAAGCGTACAAATCCATCGAGCTGATCTGTGCGGACGTATATTTGTGAAGTCTCCCATGCAGAAAATGCTTTACTCCCTTTGTGGGACGCTGGTTGTGCAGTAAAAGTAAACAAAAATAACCAGAGCCCCAAGGCATTTGTTCATGGTCTAGGTATTAAAAGCAGAAACAATCACGTTATTAAAATGCCTGCTTATGTCTTCTTCCACTTGTTAACTGGAACACTATCTGTAACTGACCATCGGGGACACTTTCACTTCTGTAGGCAACTGAAAATGAGGGATGCCCTTCTCTTCAGCTCCCGGAGAACAAGGGACGATGCTCTAATCAAAGAGCACTGCCTTTCGGAACACGCCGGATGGCACCGTGTTCACGTAGCGGTGCCTGGAGACCTCCGGTGAACTGACACGTAGGCAACGTAATAGCCACCTGCAGCTCTAAATGCCTGCCAGACAGCACGGGACCCAGAGGCAATCAAAACCTCATCACCCTCCTCTGAACTGCAGAAACTCTTAGAGTTTCAGTGACCCTAAAGAGTTCCAGTCACGTCTCCACTCTGGTCTCGGCTGGCAGACCCATCCTGGTCTTCCTACAACTAGGAGTCTGAGCAGCGGTGTGGGGAATACTCACATTGATGCCATCCCAGGAGAAATCTGTCCGTGTTTGCTGAAGAAAGCAAAGGACATCGTGTTAGCACAACAGACAAGCTGCAAACAGCCCCGCATCTCTCTAACAACCTGCTGCCATCAGCAATATGCTATCTATGTATGACATATATAAATATATAGACATGATATATAGCAATAGATGGTGTCTTCCAAGCTGTTTGCATTCCCTGCTGCTGCTTACAGCGCCTTTAGGCACCCCTGTGTATTCACAACAGTGAACAGGATGAAGTACAGAGTGAGAAAGAGAGAAAACCAAGCACAGTTTCCTAGGGCTGCTCCTCACACAGCTGTTTCTAACTGCTGCAGGGCTGGCAGCCCCGCGTGGGAGCTGCATGGCTTTGAGGCTAACACGAGGAGGAGCTGCACCACCAATGCATCCTGACTACAACACAGCCACTGCAGCGGTTTTTTCTGCTGAAACCATTTTCTTTTGTAGTCTCCCAAGTTTTGCATCCTGACCTACTTTCCCCTCGCCAGCCAGATCCCATGTCCCACAGCGGGCATTTTTACTGTACCAGTTCATAGCTGGGGAGGACTTACATCTCTGGGAAGACACGCACATTTCTTTGGGATATGTGGACGCTCAGGAATCTCTAAACGAATCGCTGTGCCCACGGTATCCACTCAGAAATCAACGTGTTCGCTGATGAATAGTTTGTGCTCATTGACTCTTAGATCTGCATCGGATTTAAGTGGAGCTGGTGATGTCAGGTCACGGGCTGTGCCTGACGATCTCGGAGGTCTTCTGCAGCCTCAGTGAGTCTGTGGGTTTTCCACACAAGGCTGGGCCCCAAATTTGCGTGAGGATTCTATGACACCCTAAGTTTCCCGAGGTTCCATTCCACGTCAGCAAGGTGTAATAAGGGAAAGGAAATACAACCACTCTGTAAGGGTCTGCAGATTCTGTGTTACCTGTTAAGGTTAGATGTGAACATCATCGTGACTCCTCAATCAGTTCCCACTGGGTGTTTAAAGCAGCTCTGGTTTCGTTATGAATCGTGACTGATGCCCTGAACTGAAACCCCAGTGCCTAAGAGTACAGAAGCTGCAGCAGTTCAGCACAGCAAGCGAGCAGCCAGCCCTTGAGGCAGCTGGCAGTAAATCGGCTGGCAGTGAGATTGCAGAATGCATCCCTGAAATTCAAAACTGGGATAAACGTGGGTCCTCGTAAAACTCTGTGGCTCTGCTGCAGAAGCTGGGCAGGCAGCGCGCTGGGCCCTCCCGTCAATCTGTTACTCAAAGAATGCAAACCCACACGCGTGTCAGAACGGTCACGGCCTTCTCACCTTCTGTTCCAGAGCAGTGAGGGGCGGTTTAGAGCTCATCCACCTGAGCACTCACACTCACTACGGCTACTGTGAAGGGAGGGGCTCAACTCCCTTCAACTCAAGGGAGCCACACTGTATGCAGTGCAAGGCAGACTACCCGGATAGCAAAGTCTGATCCTCAGACGCACAGCAGCACCCTGGTCCTCTCAGACGACAGGTCTGTGATGTAAAGCACCCATTTCTGAGCTCAGACATAACTGAAGACCCCTGACGGCCCCGGACACGGGGGCCTGGGATAGGTACACACCTCAGTAGAAGGCCGATGGAAGCTGCTGCCGTGCAGTGAACTGGTGCTGTCCATGTTGATTTGGTCCACATCTTTCAGTCCCTTCCAGTCTACTGCAATCACCTCGTTTCCTGTTGGAACACATCCAGTCAAGCTTCTGAATGCTGCTGCAGTTTGTTAGAGCAGTCTCAAGCCAACTCGGCTCAGCATGCATGAGAATCCGAGTCCAAGGCCACAGCACCCTAAAATCAGCCCTCCTTTTAGTCAGACCGCCCGTACATCACCAGGGATTGTACTGCACGCAGGGATCCCCACACCATGGCCAGTCCTTTGGGGTGTTCTCTAGCATCATGCACCCAGGATGAAGCACAGCTGCCCGGAATAAAAGCATGACGTGTGACTAAGAACCAATTCTTTTGCTACTCTCTTCCATCATTTTAAAAGGCATTCATTTCTTCTTTACAATCTGAATTGGTCTGATAGGACTCAGAGCTGCTGGTGCCCTTGCCTGGCCATTCTCACAAGACTAAAGCCCTTTTCAGTACCTCCCGTTGCATTTCAGGGAACTTATTCACACGCCAGCCTTTCTTCTCCACAATCCAAACAGACTGACACCTTTAGGTTCCTTACCATGGAGCATTTTCCCACTCCCTGCCACGAAAGACACCTTCAGTTCTTCAAAACACGGACAGAAAAGCACACAAAGTCATGCAGGGAAGACTAAAAATAGTTACTGGTGCCTCCTCTTCAAATTAACCCGTTGCTGTAAACCTCACCGGAGGCTCTGACGTCCAGATCCCTCTGCACCCTGCACTGCTCCCTGCAGTTCCAGAGGCAGAGCCTGCGTTTTAAACGCGTAAGGGGCCGAGTGCCACTCAATCCTAATCGCATTCCATCAAGCTGTTCAACCCAGTGGAGACGACATGATGATTAAATTAGAGTGAATTATTAAAAAAGAAGCAAAACTAATTGCAAAGTAGCACAACTTCAGTGGTCAGCCAAGTCACCGGAGCTGCTCCGTGGGATCCTCCGCTCACGTAGTGATTTACTGTGCTCCCAGCCTTTGTGCCACCCCCAAACTCTCGTTCAAAGCTATTTGTGCCAACGCCGTGCAGAAAGGTTGCACTGTGCTTAGCCCTTTGGAGCCTGGAAATAAACAGAGCTTCCAAAATGATCATCTGTTCCTGTGATCACTCCGTCTGTTTGGAATACCCGCTGTGGAATGTGCAGGGGAGACAGCGCAGAGAGATCTGCACAGGCTGGGTCAGCGGGCAGAGGCCAAGGGGATGAGGTTTAACAGGGGCAGGTACAGGATCCCACCCTTTGGCCTCAGTGACTGCCTTGAGCACTACAGCCTGGGGGCTGAGCGGCTGGGGAGCAGCTCCCCAAACCTCTTTCACTTTACATGCAGGGGGCAGAGTCCTGCCTGTTTTATTTCCCTCTACCCTTGGTCTCCTGCCTGGACTCTCAGCTGTTTCCATGCCCTTCTGTATGTCAAGGCAGACGCAGTGCAAAGGAGGCTGTGGCACTGCTCTGTGAATGCGCTGCAAAGACCCCCCCAGCCAAAGAGGGAGGGAGAGAGCAGGGAGTCTAGTGCTCAGGGACTCGACAGCCCTCCAGTTTGGTAGCACACTGACATCAAGTCCAGCCTGTAAACATTAAATGAAAATAAAAGAAGAGAAGCTTGTGTTGAAGGCTGATTCTCAATAGCTCGCAGCCAGGGAGCTGCTCTGCTGCACACGAGCCCTGACTACTCTGGCAGACGGCGTCATCGCATGGTTGAGGAACAACAACCCCAGCTCTCTGCCTCAACGTCCACACCTATTCCCTAGCAGAACTAAAGGCATTTGCAGTGTATTGCTGCTTTTCTCCAGCTGAAACATCCCACCTACCCAGAGACGAGGGAAGAGAATGAGTAATACATGATCTCACACACACTGCAGTCATCAAGGCTGAGTAACTATTGGGAATTCTGGCTCTAAACAGGTTCGTAGGTACCAAGAACGACAGGCACACACTGGGAGAAAACGAACCTCTCAGCGTCTCTTCAATGCTCTTAAAGGCAGCAGTGCCAGCGGGAGAGATACACCACCACAGCTGTTTGAAAAGAGAACCTCTGGACCTGCTTTCGGCCCGGGGCAACGGCACTTCCTTTTGCTGAAAGCTGGATAAGGACTAGGGGGTCTGCGCGTCCGCTAGACACCGCCACAGCAACACCAACCTAGAGGCATCAAGGTAAAGTTCTCCTCTGACCGATGGGAACTCAGAGAGAAGTATGGACAGCAAAGTGGGACACGAAGGAACTGAAGGCAGTGAGCTACAGTTTAGTACTGGTTTCATCCAACCTCTTTCCCCCTTCAATTAGCACAAAGCTTTCTTCCACAGTATCACAGTCTCACAGTACTGATGGGGCTGGAAAAGACTTTACAGATCATCCAGTCCAACCTAAGCCCAACCCAGTCACCCCAACATCTGCCATCTAGCTCCTGCCACTCAGCACTGCATCCAGCCTGACCTTGAACACCTCCAGGGACGGTGACCCAACCACCTCTGTGGGCAGCCTGTTCCCAAACCACATCACTCCGTCAGGGAGAAACCTTCTCCTAAGGTCAAGCCTAAACCTCCCCTTCTTTTCTAACGGTACGTTTCTTCTCCAATAGAATTTCCTTCCTCTTATCCAGCTTCCACTGCAGCTTCTGCCAACGATCACGGCTATTCCACTCGTAATTACCTCCTCAGTTCCCTCACACAGAAGCGTATTTGATCCTCTCCATGCAGAGCTGATAAGGGTTTAAAACATGAGTGGGTCACAAAGCTAATTTTCAAGTGGGATTTTTACAAGCACATGCTATCAAATCTCTCGGTGAAATGGGATTATGACATTGGGAAGAGAACTGGCTTTCTGAGCTCCCCGCCGTCGTTTCTGCGCGGTGTGTACAGTGCCTTCGTGCGCCTTTAGCCTTCTAAAGATTGCTTGCTTTTATCAAAAATCACGGTGTTGGTGTGGGGCTGTCTCGACGGGAGCAATCCCATCCTTGGCCTGGAACACCCAGGGGGTGGCAGAAAGCAGTGAAGCTGAAGCACCTTTTTGAGGGGTGCAGGTCCAATCCCTACTCGCTCATTCGCAGGCGGCACCGTGAGTCCCAGTCCATCGGTGTCCCTTGTGTCTTCCCCATCACACAGGTTGCTGCCCCCTGCCCCCCTGGGATAGCCGCTGAGCTAGCACGCCGTCCTGTAAACGCCGAGGGGCTGCTCCCAGGCGTGTCGCCAGCCAGCCTGGCTCTCCTCCTTTCCCTCTAGTCTAGCTTACAGCTCTGTCAATGAGCCCAGCCAACTCAGGCGGATCAATCCTTGTGTCCCTGTGAGAGAGGTGTGTCCCAGCTGCCACCAGCAGCCCCGGCATCACATAACCCGACTCACAGTCAAGTCCTGCTGGTGACTCCAGGCTGAGAGCCAGGGATTGATCTGGTGGGTCTAATTTTAATTCCTTATTACTTTATCTGCAGAAGTCCTTCCTCCTTGGGTTTCTTTTGGTGTGTCCACTGGCACTGGATGTGGCACCTCTGTCTGCATCTTGTTCGTTTAACAGGGTACATGCTGGCATCGGGCACCTGCACCCAGGCAGATGGCTTGAGTGCTCTGCCTTGTTGGTCTTCTCTTCCACACTAAGCAGGCAAACACAGTTCTAGCGGCTTAAACTCTGTGTTTTCCTCGCTGACATGACGCCGGGGGAAACGCAGACCATACACCAAACACGTGTGTGTGTCAATTATGTCCTGCCGATTAACACAAGGAGAAGCCTATTAATTAGGCAGGGAATTTCCAGCACTACTATTATCCACTGTTAGCAAACTTGCTGCTTGCTCTCAAGTCTCACTCTCCAGCACGGAGCAGAACCATTGTCATTCAATATTGGTAGCCGACGTTACTCTTGGTAAAGACCAGTGTTTAGAGGAAAGGGTTCAATTATTCTTTCTCTAACAACTAAGAGAACAACAAATGTAATTGCAGTAATTACGATCCGTCTCTTTTTACCCTTTTATCAATTTTCCCGTGCTCGTGGGAGGGTAGCATCTTTGTCATGCACAACGTCGTCGTGGCCGGTCACACGTGGTTGAAACAAAAGCGGCTGGAGCCGGAGGAACTGCCAGATGGATGGGTAGCACGATCACAGCAAACTTCTTCCCTGCCTGCTTTACAGAGGGCCATCCGAAGCTGTCCAAAGGGGCAACATCAAGGAGAGGCAGTAAGGGTTGAAAACCAGCTGAAGGTGACTCAGCAGGGTGCCCAGGTGGCCCAGAAGGCCAACGGCATCCTGGTTTGGATCAGTAATAGTGTGGCCAGCAGAACTAGGGATGCAGTGCTTCCCCTGTCCTGGGCACTGCTGAGGCCTCCCCTCCAGTACCCCTTGAGGGGCAGTTCTGGGCCCCTCGCTTCAAGAAGGAGATTGAGGGGGTGGCAGCTACCGACAGAGCCACCTGTGGAAGACGAACAGAAAAGCAAAGCCTGTGCTGATGGATGAGACAGGGCGGAACAGTCTGGCGCAGAAATGTCTGGGTCTCCACGAAAGAGCAGCCTGAACGTCAAACAGAAACTGAACATGTACGTTTGGGAGTCAGGCGGGCAGCTTTCAGGGCATTTGCTTTGGACTTGGGTAGTGGAAATCAGTTTCCAATCACTCTGCCTCTTTCCTGCGGGTAGTCCCCTTATAGAGCTCTTCAGGAAAGAGAGCTCATGGACCAGGCTCCAGAACCAGCTCCTTCCCTCTCGACTGGAGTCACTCTGAACCAGCGCTAAAAGCTACTGCGTGCCATGCCCTGGCAACTAGAAGGAGACAAACACAGAGCCTAATATGCGATGCAGGCTGCCGTGTTCTGAAGTGCAGCCATGTCCTTTAAGTGAAGGAGGCACTGAGAAACAAAACAACCAAACTAACAGGAGCTTTAAGAAATCCCCCAAACCCTGTCTCTTTTGCAGAACGAGTACCAGCCAGCACGAAGCGCGGCGATGGGCTCATCCTCATTCATCAGTGCTGCGCTGAAGTGCAGAGGAGGTGTCCCCTGTGGCCTCCTCCAGCACAGTAAGTACAAAAACATCCCTAGGAAGCAGGTAGCAGCCCTCTCTAGCTGGCCTACAGCCAACACGACGGCAGTAACATGCAGGAGGCAGTTTGGTGTGCAGTTCTCCACACGTGTTTACATTTTAATCTCTGGCTAGCGTATCACACGGCACTGTCACAGAGAGCCAGAATGCTCACCTGGGTTGCTGGGGGCAGCTCTGGGCCCCTCACTTCAAGAAAGAGATTGAGGGGCTGGAGAGGGTTCGAAGGAGCAATGAGGCTGGGGAAGGGACTGGAGGGAAAGGCTGATGGGGAGAGGCTGAGGGAGCTGGGGGGGTTTAGCCTGGAGGAGACTCAGGGGGACCTTCTCTGGTGGGGGTCAGGCTCCTCTCCCAGGCAACTAGAGACAGGATGAGAGGGCAGGGCCTGAAGCTGCATCTGGAGAGGGTTAGGTTGCATGTTTGGAAGCTCTTCCTCAGGGAAAGGGTGCTCAGAGCCTGTTCCAGTGCTCCCGTACCCCAGCAATTGCTTGAAACAGTCAACGTTGGCCCTCCTGCAGCCCAGGGCTGTGATTCTGCTAGGTATTCTGTTCCTACCACACGAGACCCTGAGCTCCACCATCTCATGGTCACTGCAGCCAAGGCTGCCCTCAGCCTTCACTGCTTCACCCAGACCCTCCTTTGTGGGTGAACACCAGCCAGATCCAGCCGCGCTTCAGTCCTGGTGGGCTCCTGCACCCTTTGCATGAGGAAATTGTCCCCAGCGCACTGCAGGAGCCTCCTGCACTGGGGATGGCTGGCTGAGTAGGTCTGCCAGCAAATATCAGGGTAGTTGAAATCCCCCATGAGAACCAGGGCCTGTAGCTGTGAGGCTGCTGACAGCTGCCTGGAGAAGACCTCATCGACTTCCTCATCCTGATCTGGTGGCCTGTAATAGACACCCACGACAGGGTCACCCCTGCCAGCCTGCCCCTTGATCCGCACCCACAAAGTCTCAACTCTCATCCACTTTGGACAGAACTCAAGACACTCTTGCTGCTCTCTCCTGTCAAAAGCAACTCCCCCACCTGGCCCTGCTGCTCTGCCTCTCCTGAAAAGGACACAGCCATCCATGCCCACATCCCAGCCACGCCAGCTGTCCCACCAGGGCTCTGTAACTGCCACCACCCGACTGGACGCGGATTGCTCACTCCTCCTGCTCACTCACTCCCCATGGGGCGTGCAGCGGTGCGCAGTGAGCCGGGGTCAGCCCTACACAGTGTGCTTGGTGTGTGCTGGAGCACACCCAGACTATCCCGCCTCAGGCAAGTCCCCAAGAGTGCAGTTCTCCCCAACATCTAGCTCCTTATAAACGCCTGAGGCGCTGGCCTGGGTCCACCTATTGAACCCACACAGCACTTCAAGTAAACTTCGCACAGCCAGAGGATCTCCCTTAAGAACACCTCGACACAGCGGCGCATCGATTGCTCAACCGCCTTCCCCCTCACCCAGTCACAAAACACAGCTCCTCGCTGTCACAGGAGGATGAGGAATCCTGGGGGCCATTTTCTGTAAGCAAATTCCAGGGAGCGTTGGAAACATCAGCTGGAATAATTTGCCACCAAGCAGAAGGCACAGGTTTGTTCGTAGGAACGGCCTGACTCATGTCTCTTAAGCGGTGACAGGGAGATTGACACCTCCGTGCATCGAGTATGCCAGCACTCTGACTCCTTCAGATCTTGTTACTGAGATTCACTGCGCTTCTCACACTTTCCCTTGCACAGCTCCCATCCCAAGACTGCTGGAGGGGAGGAAGATGCAGAGAGATCTGGACAGCCTGGGTCGATGGGCAGAGGCCAATGGGATGAGGCAAGTACAGGGTCCTACACTTTGGCCTCAATAACTGCCTCTAGTGCTACAGGCTGGGGGATGAGTGGCTGCAGAGCAGCCTGGCAGGGAGGGACCTGGCAGAGCTGGTCAACAACTGGCTGAACCGGAGCCAGCAGGGTGCCCAGGTGGCACAAAAGGCCAGTGGCATCCTGGCTTGGACCAGCAATAGTGTGGCCAGCAGGACAAGAGAGATCATTCTCTCCCTGTACTGGGCACTGATGAGGCCTCACCTCAAGTCCTGGGGGCAGTGCTGGGCCCCTCACTTCAAGAAAGAGATTGAGTAGATGAAGTGGGTCCAGAGGAGCAAGGAGGCTGGGGAAGGGACTGGAGGGAAAGGCTGATGAGGAGAGGCTGAGGGAGCTGAGACTGTGCAGCTCATGGAAAGGGGGATCAGACCCTGAACTGGACTGCCCAGGGCAGTGGGGGAGTCCCCATCCCTGGAGGTGTTGAAGGACAGCCTGGCTGTGGCCCTGAGTGCCCTGGCCTGGTCAATGCAGTGACGTTAGCCCATGGACCAGGCTGGATGAGCTCAGAGGTCTTTTCCAGCTCTAACAATTCAGTGATTCTGTGATTTCATAAAGCCCATGAAATTAAGTTGGCTTGACAGAATCTGGATGGAGTAACCCCCTTCTGACTGGCACATTTTCCTTTTGGTATGTCATCAGCATTTTTATCAGACGGAGATAACTGTGTGCCTAGGTCATCCCACGGAACCCTTAAAGTCATGCTAACAGCCTGGCTTTCCTCTTCCAGATCTTCCTTGCTATTCCAAGACTTACTGAGGGAAAAAAAAGCTTTGACATTTAATCCAACTGCTTAAAAACTCCTGTGTGCAAGATATCTTGAGTTGGCTGTGGTACCAGTCTGAAGCCATGGTTGGTTGCACTTGGAGACCATATCCTTATTAAATGAGCTGAAAACTGATTGCCTTCTACTTGCCCCCAAGAAAACAGGGCTAAAATAGTGATTGATAGGTTAACTTTTCCTGCTTCTAAACGCATCATCCTGCAGAAGGCAGAGCCCCAGCTCCATGTGCTAATGAAATGGTATCTACTGGTTTCCATTTTCCCACCAGCTCCTTTGCAGTTTCTCCCAGGACTGTCTCCCATCCCAGCCCCCAGGAGTTCGCTGTCTGCACGCAGCCCTTGTGTTCTGTTCCACAAGCTCACAGCTGCTTTTCTGTCCAGAAAAAACCCCAGCCAGCTAAATAACAGCAAAGGTCGGGTCAGTCAGCAACGTGCCAAAGGCTGTTTCCTCGTACTAATGAGCGCTGCTGGTAGATTTATCGTGCAGATGCTTTTTACCATGGGTTCCCTACAAAGCCAGACTTATGCAATCAGGTTATTCGTTGGCACTCTCTCCACCACAGCTCTGAAACCACTGGCCTGTTTCAGTAACCCTGACAAGAGAAAGAGGGGTCTCAAAGAGCAGCAGCCTGGACCCACTTCACTACAATTGGCTGCTAGGTCTGCGAGACAAGCTCTGCTCACACAGCTACTGGTACAAATAAGTTCTTAATCCAGAGCTCTTTGGTGGAGTTTTCAAATGAGAACTGCTCAAAAGAATAAATGCCAGACAGGGGAAGAAGTAGGAGGAATTAAGCGAGCCTAAGCACAAAGCAGCCTGACCTCAAAGGAAGGGTCTCTTTGTCCCTCTCTTGTGTCTGTCTCTCCCTCAGGTAAGAGAATAAGCTACTCGGTTGCCTTTGTTGGTGCAATGCTGCTCTTTTATCCTCAGTGCCTAGAAGAGGAGGCTTCTACACAGAGCTCGAAGCTCCTTGCCCATCCTTTTGTGTGCATGCCATTAAATGAATTCATGGTTCAGTCTCCTTCTACCATTTCCTCTCCTAGGCTGCTCCCTCTTGTCAGTTCTTTTCACTTACTGGCTTGCACGTTGAAAGTGAAGGCAAGCTGAACTGGACGCTGAGCCCCTGGATACGCAGTGTGCATGTAGACGGGCTGTCTCACTTTTTCACTCTCAAAGTGCCTAGGCTATCTGTCTTACCACAGCGGAGAACCACAGAACCACAGAGGTTGGGAGATTGGGAGAGACCTCCAGGATCATCAGGATCTCCACACCTTCATACCTTCGCAAGGGCATGACCCAGGTGAAGGATGAAGGGGGTGTTCAGTGCTAATTTCAGCTGTGTCCCTCCTTCCCATGTCAGTCTCCTGTCTTGCTCCCACTCTGCTGGTGGCTCAGAAGCGGTTGGTCTTTGCCTCCATCTCTCCTGTGTTGGATGCCCTGACCATTCATTTACACGGAGTACAACACATCCATTGAGAAAGCAACGTGGGAAGTGCGTGCTCCTCCCTCTGACAGCGAGGTCCAGCAAGCCAGGCAGCCGGCCCTGACAAGTCCAGTTTGAGGCAGAGATTGATAAATAACTAAAGGTGCCTCCTGCATTCTGTACTGTCAGTGACTGACAGAAGCCCTAACCCAGGGCTTCTTGCAAAACACTCAAAGAAGACAGAGGGAGGACTTCATCTGACAGACACTGTTACTGTGGTGAGGAAGTTTGTGGCACATGGTAGTCCCAGTAGTTAAAGGAAAGTGGTGATGGGGAAAGGTGTACTAACAACATGTGGAAGACCTGAAGTCCAACTAAAGCCACAGACCTAAACTGACCCCAAAATACAGCTACTCCAGGCACCAGAACACTGAATCACTGAGTATCTTTGGTTTGAAGAGACCTGCAAGGACAAGTCCAACCTTTGACCCAACACTGCCACTTCACTCCTACCCTCCATCCCTCAGCACTCCGTGTACCTTCCAAACACCTCCAGGAGTGATTCCATCGCTGCCCTGGGCAGCCTATTCCAATTGGAAACCCTTTTGGTGAAGCATAGGATCCCAGGATGATTCAGGTTGGAAGGCACCTCCTGGGATCCAAACTCCCACTCAAAGCTGATTAAACTATGAGATTAGACGAAGTTACTCAAACCTTTACCCAGTCTGGTCTTGCAAACCTCAGAGAGTTGACACTGCACAACCTCCTTGGGAGGGAAACCCCTTCCAATGACTGATACTCCTTACAGTCAAAAGGTTTCACCTGATGCCCGGTGTGAGCATCCCTAGTTTCTCTTCCCCCGGACTCCAAAAGTACTATTTCTTTTTAATTCCTCTCAGTATTTTTTCACCATTTTATGTCCCTTCACAAATAAGTTTGGTGCAGGCTGCTGTGCAAAGACATCAGAGAAACCAGAGACATTACCAGAAAAACCAGTGAGCAATCTTCAGCTGAGCAGGCTCAAGCTTTCCATTCGTTTAAATCCACCCGAGGCATTAAGAGAGCTCTCACACTTGTCAGAATAGCCAGTATTAGCGAGACCTAGGCTGTGGCCACAGACACAATGCATTCAGGCTTTACACCAGCCTAGAATGTTAAACTTGGTGTAAGCAAACTGATCTTTGCATTAGTGGGCACTCAGATATCTACAAGTGGCCATCTGGATTTTGCAGCCTAACTGCTGAGCAAAGTCAGTGAAAACCTCCTTTAGGCTCCCTGAAACGGAGTCTCTGCTGCAATCAGCGTCACTAGGCAGCTCTCTGGGAACTACAGTAGGGTAATGACCTGTGTGTAACTTCGGGTTTGTATTTCTTTAGGAAGCCCTTCCTTAGGGAAAGGGTGCTCAGAGCCTGGAACGGACTGCCCAGGGCAGTGGGGGAGTCCCCGTGTCTGGAGGTGTCTAAGGACAGACTGGCTGTGGTACCCAGTGCCCTGGTCTGGCTGATGTGGTGCTGTCAGGGCATGGGCTGGGCTGGATGAGCTCAGAGGGCTTCTCCAGCCTCAATAACTCTGTGAGTCTGACATTATCACCAGTACACAGACTTGTAGCAGCTATCAGAGACAGAAGGCAGCTGCAATGCTTATTGCATAACTGCTACCATACCACATAACACAAGGTACATGCACAACACTGAGCTGAGAGTGCCCGTGTCAGTGGAGAAGGGGATTCGGTACTAGCTGAGTCTTTAAAGATCACTTTTCACCTTTCTTCACACCCTAGGAATGCTGACCTAATCATCGCCACCATGATTTCATGCTCCTCTGTGACACTGGAAGATGTTAGATGCCTCCATTTCAACGTCACGCATACGGAGCTGCCCTGTTATGACCCTTTCAACTACTTTTCCCCTGGGAGAAATAACCAGAGAATCCACGCTGAGGAAAGAACATGTGAAGTTGCACATCACCAAACACGTGCAAACTATGACATCTAACTAGATCATAGTAAAACATCCCTGCGGGAGATGGAGAAATCATGTGGCTTGCTCAAAACTGGAATGGAAAAAGGCCCGGAGCGAGCTTGGGGCACAATTCTGCACTGGCCCTTGTGTGGTGAATAAACTGAATGTGACTGATTACAAGCTTTCTATCACTAATTAAAATCTCCCAAAGTCTGAGTTCAAACTCCGCTGCGTGCAAGCTCCAAGGTTAAAGCAATACAAGTGTAGCCCCTGCTTCTACCCCCAGGACCTGCTTGCTCTCGGAAAGGCAATACAGAGCCTGATTTGAACAACTGCTACCCAAGTCTAGCCAGATACACTGCACAGCAGAGCTCTGCTCACGCTAGCTTGAGGAGTTACCAGCAACGTCCTGGAGCTCAGGCTCAGCACTTCAAAGCATTGATTTGTCCAGGTCTGAAGAGTCCTCCCAGCAACTCCAGGAGGGCTGGACTGGAAAACCTCAGCTGCCCAGTAAAAATAGTTCTGCACAAGCCTCATCACACAGAGGAGTCCAAGTCAGACTCGAAGGTCTGACCTTCACCCCACGCAGCCTCTAGAACTTGAAACAGATTCAGCTCTCAGTGAATCAGAGCAGTGCAGAAGTTTCAGAGGAAGCAGGCATCGGGAGCTGTGACTCTGTGCACAGCCAAGTCCCACACAGATTAGAGTCAGGCTGCGCAAGCCCCCTGAACTAACACAGCTCCACAGGACAAGGTCAAGGAAAGTGCCTGAGTTAACTCTATCCGCATCTCCTGCGCTCTCTCCACCTACAATAAGCACATACTGCATCAACCAAAAGCCACGGCGGTAGGGAGCGTGGAACATCTGCACCAGTAAGGCCTGTATTTAAGGAGCGCAGTGTGCAGACAAAGTGGATTTCTATCGCTATCCCATCATCCCTTTGATAGAGAGCTGCTCTTCTGGCGCTCTGAAAGGACATTTAAATACCTGCATGAGAGTTTAAAACGCACGTTCTCACGTACTTCTTCTCACAGAGACAGACAGATGCACGAGAAGGATGCGAGCAGCGGCTCGGTTATACAAGGCTTTTTTGTAACACAGATTCCAGGTCACAGAAGATACAGACACTGCCATGCATCGGGAGAAGTACCTGTGTGGGTACGCGTGCCTGCGTAAGCACGCTGTGGAGTGCGGACTGGAGGTATCTAGACACGCGTCTGCTCTTTATTTGAACACTGTCACGGGCAGAGGGACCAAGAACTAACGCTCCTGTTTCAGACAGGGTACAGATCACTTGCCAGGGCACAGGGTGATCATGCCCGTGGCAGTGTGGGTGCGTGGGGAATGGAGGAAAGGCGGGAGAGGGGTACAGCCTGTGTCACGTATCCATCTGAGGCACACAGCCGTCGGAGCCTGAAGAGCCCTAGGGAAAATACTGCAGTGACTTTTGCCGTACGGACGTTACACGTGGCACAGGAGATTTCTTTAGGCCACGAGGAACTTTGAGACAGGTGAGAGACACAGGCTAGATGTGGGAATTAAATCCCGAAGTAGAAACTGGAAACTATCACTTAAAGTTTGCTTCTGCACTAGTGCATGGTCCCCTGGAAGTGCTCACAACGGGCTTTCCCACTAAGCCAAGAAGAGTTACAGGAGCAGGCTTTGACAGAGTCCTGCAGATTTAATCCGGGGAGCTGGTTCAGCTCCCTGACCCTCAGAGGTTTCCTTTTCCCACACTTGTCCCAGTGCTTTGTGGAAAGGCTCGAGACAAGTGCTACCAAATGAGCTGTGCTTTTACCTCCAGAGATCATGCTGGTTGCCTGAATGACAAGTCTCCATGTAACTGATGCCTGCACATGTGCTCTGCCCAGAAAGAATTCTTCCTGCGGGGAGAAGAGCGTGCCACTGGATGCTGATTTCACCCGTAGAGACCTGCGCTCAGGGATCAGGGAATGTCTTGGTATCTGCACGTGTGTAGGAGGGGAGAGCTAGGTCACACAGCCCAAAGGCTTGCGATCGATCCTCTGCTGTAAAATGTGCGTGGCCCAGTGGGAAGATGCGATCCATCCCACAGTGTCCCCTCGCCATGGCTCTGCGAGAGGGAAGGGATTCGACAGGGTTTGCTGTGCGCCACTCAAGTCTACGTAGGGGGAAGGGGGAGACGAGCAGACGTACAGATCATGCAGCGCTATGTATTCCCGGATAACAATAAACCAACGCCGAGAGCAGGAGGCAGCGGCCGGATCCCGCTCCGGGCGGCACGCCCCGCACCCACCTCTCCTCCGGCGGCACCGCACTGACCCACATGTCCCGCGACCTTCCACCGCGGGTGACGCGGGGAGACGCTCCCCCAGCTCCAGGCACGCCCCGCAGCCCCCGCTCCCGCCGCCGGCACCGAGACCAGCGGCCGGGG
>VZRI01012353.1:326781-345148 GCA_013397515.1 Upupa epops
CCGGCGGTGCCGTGCCCGGTGTGCCCCGCCCGGACTACGGAGTGGCTCCGGGGCGCAGATGCTCTCCCCGCCGCCTGCGAAGCGGTGGAAGCAGTCTCCGAGCTCCGCCGCCCAGCCCTTCTCCGCGTCCTGCGCGCCGTCACGCAGCGAGGCAGCAGATGGACAGGATGCTCTTAGGTCTCCTCCTTCCCCTCGGCTGCTCCTCACCTGACAGCAGCAGCAGCAGCAACAGGCAGGGCTCGGGCACGCTGCCCCGACTCGCCGGCTGTGCCTTCGACTTTCACGCTCGCGAATGCTCGTGATTTCTCCCAGCCCCAGCCCCAAAGCCTCGCCTGATCTCACTGGCTTCCTTCTGCCAGCCCCCAGTAACAGCAGATTGAGCTATGCTGATCCAGAATGAGACACTTCTTCTCATCCTGTGGGCCTGGGAAAGTCAGGGTTTTGTCTGCACTGCCGAGAAGTCTCTCCCGACAGCTGAGCACCCCCGATTAACGGGGAATAGGTAAGTTAATTCCTTTTCCAATTCACAACTTAGAGGCAGCCTGAGGAAGGACAAAGAATGACTGCTTTTTTTAAAACATCATGATGTGGAATAGATTTTGTCTGACCCCCTAAAACAATGAGCAGGAAGCCTACTTGAACAAAGACCGTTTACAGACTGAAGTGGAGTAGGGAGGGATGCAGGCAGGAAATAAGAAAGATAGAGATGTCTGAACATAGGCAGTTGTTTTGCCTTTCTACTTCTTCTTGGTACTGCAGATTTACTGAGTAGGGTGAACATGACGCTGCTGAAGGGTAAGGAGTCACAGTCATCTCCTGTGTGGATGCCCCAGGTCAGTGAGAGTCTGTTCTGGTGCTGTCAGAGTAGGGCCCGTTAGATCACTCTCTGCTGAGGATGAAATTTTTCCACAGGTAGAATTGTTTCCCTGCTTTGCTCCTCCTTCCCCCTCACCCGTGCATCTCCAAGCCTGTCTTCTCATGTGGTCAGTTTGAATGGCTTAGTGAAGAAGGATGTTTGTCCCTGATGTGCCTGCACTCGTGGAACCGAAGTTGCTGGGAAACTTTGTGTTGAGCTGGGGTGTCTCAGCATCTCTGAAAAGCAGATCTGTATTGACTCCCAGGGCTAAATGCAAAGAAAGGAGAAGCAGAAGCACACTGGAATGGGAAGAGCAGTCTGTTAACACCCGAGGCCTGCCGCAGACAGTGGGTGTGTGGGCTAGTGGCTGCCCAGACAACTGCCATCCACAGTCTCCCATAGACAGATGGATCAGGACAGCTGTTCTCAGGAGTTTCACCACAAACCCCGCCAGAGAGAGTCTGCGCCTCATCCTGGCCTGAGGAGCTGTATTACCAGCACAGCTATGGGCGATTTCTTCTGTTCAGAGATATCCATGGCTTCATTTGAATCCCCTCACCCTCAGCCAACACCCCCCAGTCCAAATCTGTTCCTCTGTTAATCTCCCTCCGGTACTGTGAGTGATCTCTGCGGTGACTCCCTTCTCAGCAAAGCCTTCAGGTAAGTCAGGTTGGCCTTTCTTACCGTATCCCCGCTCCACGATGCTTTCACTTGTCTCCCCTTTGTAGCACGCTCACAGTCAAACCCCGGGTCCCAGCGCATGCACGCTTGGCGTTCTTCAAGCTACAGAACTAGTGTTGCCAGCAGGAGCGGGGAGGTGATCCTTCCCCTCTGCTCAGCTTTGGGGAGGCCACACCGCAACTCTTGTGTCCAGTTTTTGGCCCCTCACTACAGGAGGGACACTGAAGGGCTAGAGAGGGGACAGAGGTGGCTGCCAACCTAGTAAAGGGTTTGGAGCAGGTGTCATACAAGGAATGGCTGAGAGAGTGGGGGCTGTTGAACCTGCAGAAGAGGAGAGTGAAGGGAGAACTCATTGCTCTCCACAACTGCTGGTGAGGAAGTTGTAGAGAGGTGGGGGTTGATCTCCTCTCCCTAGTGGCCAGTGATGGGATGTGGGGAAATGGCCTTAAGCTGCACCAGGGGAGGGTCATGTTGGATGTCAGGAGGGATTTCTTTGCTGAAAGGGCTGTCAGGCACTGGAAGAGCTGCCCAGGGAGGGGGTTGAGTCCCCATCCCTGGAGGTGTTGAAGAGAAGGGTAAATCTTGCACTGGAGGACAGGGTTTAGTGGTGCTGAGGGGGCTAGGAAAAGGTTGGACTGGATGATCTTGAGGGTTGCTTCCAGCCAGAGCTGTTCTGTGATTCTATGACTATCATCTACGTCAGAGTGCTGAGACCTCTGCCTCAGGGTGTGATTGTGCAGGCAGTGAGCAAGTCCTACCTAGCACTTCCCGTGCCGGAAAAGCACCCTCTCAGTTCTTGACAGGTATGTCTGCTGCCTCGGCGAGCTGGTAGTTTACACAGGCTTCTGGCAGGCGCTCCTGCTGCTGCAGGGCAAGTGCCAAGCATGCACGGCAGAGAAAGAGAAGGGCTGTAAACAAGTGCCCGTTCGTGCATTGACTGAGTGTTGGCCCATCCCACACCCGTCTCTCACGTCCCGGTGCTACAACGGCTCTGGGTTTTTTGGTTGGGATCAGCATCACTTAGCTGCTGGCTAAGTGATCACCTGTCTAGTGAGCATCACCACCCGTCCTGGCACCTAGAGCCCTGCCTGACGTCTTTAACACAGTCAGTGTAACCAAAAGATGGACTCGCCCTCTTTGGGTTCTGCTTAGCACTCATCCACGATGAGCCCTGTGTACGTAAATCTCCCTATGTAAAGTAAACTTCACTCTCATTAGCAAGTTGAGAAGAATTTGCTGGACCATCAGCTATCAGATTTGACCTAATTGCTTAGCTCTTCCATACAGTAGGTGTGTGCAGTAGGGAGCTGGTGATCCATGAACAAGGAGCCAACACCTAACTCTTACTTCCTCTGTTTGGTTAAAATACAGCTTTGAACCAGTGGGGTAAGGAAAGGGCTGCTGTACCTTCTGAAGAATACATGGTTATCGTGGGGAAGGGAAGGCACAGGGCAGAATCTTTGACCAAGGGCCTAAAACAGGGCGTAAACCTAACTGTCGCCCACCGTTTCTGTCCTCGGTTGTTGTGAGCAACGGTGCTCCCACCCCTGCTGCAAGGAACAGCGGGTAAGCGACAAAGGACAAATGGTTTTGTTTTCTGAGACATGCAGCTTCTGACAGACTATGGTCTCAGTCCTGGGGGTTCTTTTTTAAACAACAAGGCTATAGTTTGTGTGCAAAATGTGTTTTGTAAGTGCGGATGGAGATCAAAGATCTGACAGATCTTTGGAAACAGAGGTTTTCATACAGGGGTAGGAGATGGAGATGTTTAAGGACCTAGACAGTGAGACATGGGTAGATGCTTTACCTAGCTGGTTATCTCGGAAGGAAGGAGCTGTGGAAAACAGTCATCTGCAACCCTCTAAATTATTTGTATGATTATATGTGCCCCTCTATTTATCATAGGGTGTAGACCACCCACTCCACAGACCCTATGGTAGGCATGAGAGAAGGAAAACTGGGGCTGTTGGAGCTGTCATGGGCAGTAGGGACTTCAGTTTGCAGAGCAGAGCTTCAGGGCTGCCCAAACTAGGTCAAGGATGCTGCAAGGAAGAGCTCCCTTGATCTTTTTCTTGCCCCACTCCTGCACCTTTGCCACTGAGTGCAACAGGTTGGCTGAGGTGTCATTACTGAGTCATTGAGCCTGTGCTCCTGGGTGAGTGCTGTCTGATTTGGGGCTTGAATGCCAAGGTGAGTCAGGAATAAACCAGGATCTGTGCCGTGAGTCAGGAACAAACAAGGATCTGTGCCTCTGGTGATCTCTTCCCCCCACTCCTTGCACACAGGCAGAATGGTCACTCTTGCCCTGAACAGAGGTGACGAGGAGGGAAACATTCTTCCAGCAAAGCTGAAGATAGTGGCCTTGTGGCCGGTAGAGTGGCTGGTAACGCCACAGAGCACAAGCAGCTTCAGAACCAGCTCTGATTGTTCCGAATCGGCACTGAGGTGCTTCCATCATAGCCCTGAAGACACACTTACGATGGAAAGCGTTAACTGGTAGTTGGCTTTTGAAGAGGTGCCTGTTTTCACTCTCTTTCATCTCTGCTATAAGCTGCTGATGACTCCACTAAGCCTGTTTTTCCAGCCATACCCTATAGTTCTATATAAATAGAACTTATAAATTATAAATAGTGGATCAGCTTCTTCCTAAGAAACACTGCTTAGAAAATGCAGAGCTGGCGTCACAGTCGGACCTGCTGAGCACATGTATTCTGTTCATCAGTTAAATACCGGGGTGCAGGCTGTATCTCGGTAGGTAAGCCGCCCTGGCCTCTCTCTTGGCTGCCATTTAAGCCAGTTAAAACAGTACCTTGCCACCTAACGATCCACTTCCAAGTAAACACTGCCAAACCCCGGTAACTAAAAATGCCTTATTCATTCCAACACCAGTTCCCGTCCCCAGAGGTCTCACTGGGAACCGGCGTTCTGTGTCTGTCATGCCATGAAAGGACTCTGAAAAACTGGTAGTTCGTTCTCTGCTCCTTCTAGAAACCCCTGTTTGGAATGCTGAGGCCTGACAAACTACTGTCACAGCAGCACAGGGAGCATCTTCCAGCACGCTTCTTCCAAGACAGGTCTCGAGCTGTGGAAAATACACAGAGCCCTATCAAGTTCATGAGTGGGAGATGTTTACCAAAACAGGATCCCTATCAGATCTATAGAGACAGAAATTGTCCTCCGGGGACTGCTGCTCCGGTATGCTGCTCTGCTGGCCCCCTGCCACCAGCAGTATGGATTCCCCAGTAAATGCTGTTGCTGGCAGAGTCCTCTCTAAGTGCTTGATGGGAGGGATGGAGTAGATGCCACAAGATTTAATTCTACATCAAGCTGCATGAGCTACTGATAGGATTTTCATGTGGACTGGAAAGGAAATGAGATAGCAAAATGACTCATGCAGTTCAGAGTTCCTTCAGCGCGGGAGACAAACAGAAGGGTTTTTATGAGGTTCAGAGAGAGAAAAACCAGTGCCAACGTTGTTCACCTCTTGAAAGCGGTGTAACTGAGCTGGCCAAACTGGAAGGCTAGGCTCTTCAAGCTGGAAAACTACCTGAGACTGCGTGAGCCAAGTGAAGATGAGGATGGATGATGACAGGAGGAGGTGTAGATGCAGGCTACGTTTGCATTCAGTGTTGTGACATAAGCTTGTACTTAACCTACACTCGTGTCCGAGCAGACGTGGTCGTCTTGTGCCTGCACTCAGAGGTCATAAACAATTTGTTCCCTGCTGAGACAGACTGGTCCACCCCCTCACTAGCATATTTATAAAAATTATCCTCAATATTTTTTGCTGTGTTGCTGAAGAGAGGTCATGGTTAGCACCACACAGGGCTGTGACCAGTCCTGGACACCCCAGCACAAGAGAGACACTGAGGGCAACGAGATGAGCGAAGGGTTTGGAGAACAAATCTCCTGGGGAGCAGCTGAGGGAGCTGGGGATCTTAATCTGAAGGAAAGGAGGGTGAGGAAGCCTCGGTAATGGAGTGGTTTTGTGTGATGCTTGCCTTCCATTAGTTTTTCTTAAGGGTTTGTGGCTTCAGAGCGTTTCAGTTCTGCAGTAATTCTAGCAAACTGTTGTCTCAGCTGCTTCACTGCTGTTTGATTTTTATCCAGAGTCATGCAGGATTGTCATGTTCTGTTTTATAAATATTAAATAAAACCTCATCTTTCCTACACTCCCCATTTATAGACTTTACAGAAGAAATGGAAAAGGAATGGAGCCACGGTGGTGCAGTGTGCTTCGTGAGCACCTCACCCGAGCCTTTGCAGCACGCTGACCTACTGCACGGGATCGTGCATAGCCTTCTGTGTGAGCACTGCAGATCAGTATCAGAGAATCACAGAATTACTGAGGCTGGAAAGGACCTCTGAGATCATCAAGTCCACTGTGACCTGACATCACCACATCAGCCAGACCAGGGCACTAAGGGCCGCATCCAGTCTGGCCTTAAACACCTCCAGGGATGGGGACTCCACCACTGCCCTGGGCAGTCCAGTCCAGCATTCCAGTGTCTCATCACCCTGTCTGTGAGGAAGTGCTTCCTGACATCCAACCTAACCCTCTAACCCTCCCCTGGTACAGCTTCAGGCCCTGCCCTCTCGTGCTGGCACTGGTTGCCTGGGGAAAGAGCCTGACCCTCACCTGACTACAGCCTCCGTTCAGGGAGTTGTAAAGAGGGAGAAGGTCCCTCCTGAGTCTCTTCTTCTCCAGGCTAAACAACCTGAGTGTCCTCCATAAATCTGATCTGCACCTTCGTGTGTCTCTACCTTGAGTCTGAGCCAGCTAAGTGCCTACACAGATGAGACTGGAGACAGGCTCTGAAACTCCTCTCTGCTCTGCCCTGGCCTGGGCATTTTCCAGTAACACCTGAAAGCTGTGGATGTGTTCACTGAGAAGGGGCTTTCCCCCCTCTCCCTCCCTGCCAGGAGTGGCTCATCAGTTCCTAAAATATGAGGAGCAAACAAGGAAATCCCAGGAATGTGAGGGAAAGGGACCCTTCGGTGGTTCCACCGGGAGAGTGCAGGCTCTCCCACCAGTGCCAAGAGAGCGAGCAGACCTGAGGAGGTATCTCTGGTGGATAAAAGGGCCAGTGCTGCGCACTAGGAAGACACGTAGCTGCAGTCTGTGTATTGGGGTGCAGACAGCTCTGCACTCCAGGCCTCATTTTACCTCTTATAAAGCATTTCCTTCATACAGCGTGTCTCATTTCCAGACAGCAGCAGCTACTTGTTCTAAATGTCAGTCGGATTGGTACTAGTGGTGGTGCTCAAACGGCATCTTTAAAAATACTCTGCGAGCAGTTAATGTGCTTTCTAAATTCCTAGTGTTATGTAAAAAGGCACAATATTTTTAGCCTTACAAAATATCAGTTGTCATCTCCTCACTCTCTTCCTTCGACACTTGGGAGGTGGGGTCTAGAAGCTCACAGAAACTGTAGAGAAAAAGGGGTTTCTTCTGCAATATGGTTTTGGAGTTACACAGATCTTGATCAAAACCTATAAAGATACCCAAAACCTTAACATCAGGTCTGGATAAAGATAGTGCTCCTTATTTTAAAAGCTGGTGATTGTGTCCATGCTGCCAAATGCCTGTGGTAACGATGGCATAACGTATCCGGGAGCAAAATACCCCTCGCACTGTTTGCTCATGCACTGAAAGAATCTCCACCGAACTAACAAAGCTGCAGAGAGTACCCTCTGCCATCTAACGTAGAGCACACAGCTGCTGTGAGTAGGCTCTGGCAAATCAACATGACTCACGCTATTTTTGGAATCACGTCAGGCCTGCTGCTGTTTCGGGAGGATGCGAATACGTCTACCTGCTCTGCTGCACTGCATTCCGTAAGGAGCACGGTGGGATCCAGAACGCTCGCCTCCGTGCTTCTTTGGAGGTGACCTTCCCCTCCCCATCTGTGCTTACAAGTGTTGCGAGGTCAGATGGTTTCACCTGCTGCCAGTCTCCTTCCTGAGAGCATTTTGGCCCTTGTTTTTGTCTGCATTTGAAGGACAGGGTCTCGGAAGCGATGGCTCAGTAACTGTTCTGATTGTCTTGCAACCTTTGCCATGCCCTAGCACCCTGAGGCACAGGCTGGCATCCCACCCTCAAACCTACCCTGATCACAGCTGATCCTTGAAAGAAATCCCTCGCTTCCCCCGGTTTGTGGCACCAGTGCAATTCTAGAGGTGGCCACTAGCGACTCTTGGAATAAAAGTATTTGCTGTTGTCCTGCACAGTGTCCGGAGGCACGCACACCAGTACTGGGCTAGGGCAAAGGCCCTCAGGTCCACATGTGGGACCTACAACAATGAAGAAGGGCTGCTGCCTTGAGGAAAGCAGCCCTCAGGGGAGGATGGCTGCTGGGCAGTGCTTCTTTAACACCCACATCCTTTTGTGCTGGTAGCGAGTTGTGCTGCTTTCTCCTAAATCTGGCTGTGTGCCTGGTCAGCCAGTGCAGTTGGATGCCCCTGCCCTGAATCACTGGTGGTTTAATGTCTGCAAGTACCTTTCATAGAATTGGTTGGGTTGGGAGGGACCTTTAAAGCTCACATGGTCCCACAGGCCCCTGCCGTGATCAGGTCTTTTGAAGGGCAACAGCTCGTCCTTACCTAGCATCTCAATCATCAGCCAAGCCCCTTCTGACCGTTTTAAGTGGAATCCAGACCAGGGCAGTGTAGAGTCTCGCATCCGGGCAAGAACCAGCCAGGTACAGGTCTGTGTGAGTCTTCTCGCAGGGCTTGCCTAGACAGTGTTTTGATACAGTGCGTGCCCGTTGCACTGTCTCCGATTTAATACTCTAGCACAACCCCACAGTGTTTCTGTTTTACTCTCAAGACATGTTTTCAGCACAAATCTATCTTTTTTATGAAATCTCAGTTTGGTTTCATATTCTTAAGATAGAAGCTGGCTCACCCCATCGAGAGGACACAGTGTTAGAGGTGATGGTTGGAAAGGCCAAATAAATAGAAAGCAAAAAGATTATTGGCTGGTAGGACCCAAGAATTCTTTCAGCGACGCTGAACACTATGTACCGAGATGCTGGGAGGAAAGCTGTTGGTGGGAGGCCCAGGGAAAGCAGCACTGATCTGGCAGAATAGCTCTCTAAGTGTCTCATTTCTTCTGGCAGCAGCACGTCCGACGCTGTCTGAAGCCATCGGCCGCTCTGCAGAGAATGGTTCCGCAGGGCTTGTCTCAGAACCCAGCCCACCCGCTGGCATGAGCAGCCTGGTGGGACTCTGGTGCCTTAGTTTCCAGGGGTCTTTCGCTGCCTGCTGCTCCCAGAGGCATGACCTAAAACAGCCCGTGGAAGGCAGCGTATTTCTGCATGCATGGCCTTCATTAGATGTCCGTGGCCAAATGCAGACCTAAAGTTCTTGACATGAAACATGAAGTGTTGGGGTAAGGTTAAAGGTTCCAAGTAACTTTTCTCATGAGCTGTCTATCGCAGCAAAGGTTCAGCCAAGTAGAGATGACTTACAAAGCACTGGCAGTGGTGGCCTGTAACTGCTGTCCTTCAGAGTCAGTGGCTCTCAGGCAGGGCTTCACCACTTCGCTAGAGACAGAATGAGCTGAGCACAAACCTTCAGTAAGGCCTGGCCCACCCCTGTGCTCCCTGCCCACTGAACATCACTGCTCAAACACCAGCTCTCCCACAACTTGTCACTGGTCAGAGGCTCCTCGCTGTCACTGAAAGGACAGTGGCTCCACTACAAGGCCCTGTTAACTATCCTGACAGCCCCAAGAAACTGTCCATTGTTGTGGGGTCTGCTGTTGCTTGCTTGTTTCTTCTGGCAGCAAATCAGCTAGCGAACATACTGGTGACCACGAGCTTTCCACTTTGGAAAGCTTCACGCAGCCCCACAACTCTTCCTTTGGGAATCAGGGCCTAAGAGGCTGCACCTCTCAAAAGCTCTACTCAAACGCTGGTTTAACGTGCAGTTTAGGGACAGTAGTTGGCCCAGTACTTCTTGCAGGCAGCCAGCTGGACCGTATGTCTGTATTGTCTGCTTGGTCGGGTTGTTGCGTTGCGCCAGGGCCTTGGTTCCCTCAACATCCACACAGTGGTCGCAGCAGGTTTTACCAGGCCTCTGGTCAGGGTTAACCAGTGGTTTCTTGCTGTAAGGCTCAACAGAGAGTAGTTTGCTTCCTGATCCACACCCTAGAGATAAGGCAGGTGTGGACTGCAGCAGGTTTCGCTCTTCCTGACCAGAGCAATCCTCTCGCGTGTTCCTGATACACCTGCACGGCCAGCGTGCTTTGGCATGCGCGTGGCACATCTTCATAGGCATGCTGCACAACACAGGAGCGATGGTCTCCAAAGGCTGCCCCCCTTGGGTATTTGACTTCTTACGCAAGAAAATAATGGCTCTGGGCTAGAGAGGGGCCACGGGGAGATCAGAGTGACCACGATCCTCTCCCAGGTTAGTGTTAGAGACTGTACCTCAGCATCTCTGCCCCTCCAGTACCGAGCAGCTACACCAGATGGTTCTCTGGGAGGCCACCAGAGAATTCTCCTATTATATGACATAGGAGCAGTCTCAGCATGAGACCAGGGGAGTGGAGAACCTGCTTTTGCCTCTCAGCTTTGTTACGGGGAGGATGTGGGGAAGAACCCTTTCTCAAGGACACAGTGTCTTCCCCCTGACACATGCAAACACTGACATTATTCCAGTCCACAACCAAGTTCCACCCAGCCCTGCTGAGTTCATCCCTCTGCTTGGTTGTGCTCATCTGCAGGAAGGAGCATGAAGTGCTTGTGCTGTGCTTAAAGGACTACAGAGCGCAGTGGAGACAGGAGAATTCCCTCATGGAATCGTGGTGCTCAAGGGTGGAACTAAGCCCGCACCACACACAGGAACTCTTTAATTAGCAGGCTGACAGATCTGTTTCTTTGACAGTCAGCCCTGACAAGCAGCATTTGCCACAAACCAGACAAACACGTCACTGCCTGTCTTGCGGGTGGCCAGGCGTGGGGCATACAGCTGAGGAAATGGCAAGGGTAACTCGGAGCATGGAAACGGCTGCTGTCTGAGCAGGACGGGCTCTGGCAGCTATCCGTGTTCCCCTGCACACATGGGCATGCCCCAGTCACCCCTCCATGCCTCAGCTGCATCTCACCGCCTTCTTCAGACATTGGCTGACTGCTCTCAGTTTTTCCAGGGTTGCAGAACAGCTCATACTCCCCTTGGGGAAGATTATCTGCCAGGACAGCCTGCTTGCTTCCCTCATCTCTCAGGCGCAGAGCCCAGCAGCAGGTGTGGGAGAACAGAGTGAGGGGGAGGAAACCTACCAGTGAGCAAACCCCAGGAGCCATGGAGTAGCGGGCCTGCTACTGCACAGGGAAGTCTTGGTGGCAGGAGACAAGGAAACAGCCCTGGTAATTCATCTGGGAGCTTCATCTGTTGTCTAGAAGCCCCTGCCACAGCTCTGTCTAGGAAAGACCTAACAGCCCTGCTGAAAATGGAGCTTCGTCCCTGGGCAGACACTCCCTCAGATCCCTGCTCAGCTGGCCACCTGGCTATTCATGATGGCCAAAATCATACCACACAGGCACGTTCCTCCCTCTTATTCATAGAAGACTGGCTTGCCTCACTAGGAAAAGTGTTCCCTGGCGTAGCAAGCGTTTGGGGGGTTCTGCTCACAGCGTAGGGCCTACCCTAGAGCTGTCCTCAGGGCAGTGTAATTTTATACTGTGGCTAGAACGGCCTTTGCAAGGATGTGTGTCTGTATGCATGTACCATGCCATGGTTCCACTGCGAGACCCGCAGCGACAACTCTTCAGACATCCCAGAGGCTCGCTGTCGATGTCAGACAGCTCCCCTTCTTGAGGAGGGATGCTCCTGAAGTTTGCTGGAGCAGCAGGGTTGGTTTCAAAGGGAATCAGCAGACAAACGCTAGCTGTCTGTCCCGGGGAGCTGGGTGTTCAGGGACTTTTCCAGGAGAACTCATGACCTCTGCAAACAGCGTTCCTGACTGTGTGCCAGTCTCACAGATGCAGGAGGATGACTAGGCTTATAAGTACCGGAGGCTCTGCCATCTCTGTTGCAACGCTTTATGTTTGGCACCCAGCTGTTGACACGCATTCCTCAAAGGGACCAGTACTCTCCAGCTTGAAACTGACAGGCGGTCAGCAGAAAGGCAGCTCTGGGCACACTGCAGCCTCCACAAAGAGCGAGAGGAGAGGGAGCAGCGGCCGTGGCACTTGTCAGCCTGTGCCAAGTGTAGCCTTTCCCATGGAGAGCACCCAGCACAGGGCTGTGCTGTGGGAGCACAACAGATCCTAGGAGGGCTCCTGCTAGGGTGAATTACATCCAATTGCCTGTACGGATGGAGAGAGTTTTCTGTAGGTGGCCTGGCCCTGGGCCTCACCCCATCTGTAACTCTGGGGACCAAAGCAAACCCCTTTATACATTGCCAGCCCTTCCTGCAGGAAGCATCTAACAGAGCACAGGGAAAGGTTTTGAGTAGCAGCTTAGCATTAATCAATAAAGTGCAGTGAGGCTGAACACGTGTTACATGACTAAAGAAGTATCCGTGATGCCACACGGATATGAATCAGAATCTTTTCACTGGTTAGGAAAAACATGGACACAGCTCCACTAATTATTCATTAACTCATGCCGAGATAACGTGGCACTAATGGATCTGTTCCTATGGACTGGAGTGGCACCTGTCACATTATTTATGCCAGTAAAGCAGCACGTCCAGCGTCCGGATTGCTTCCTTCTCATCTTAAACCTAACGTGAACACAAAGATTCCCATCCCTGCTTAAATCCTCTTGAATCTAGGTGAGTTTTTCGCCCAACAGGTTCAAGGCCCTGCTAGCATTCTTGCAAATCATCCTTACTTTTGCACTCACAGACTTAAAGACAGGTCTTGAGGACACTGCTAGCACGTTCCTTGGTGCAGCGCATGGATGTGCCACATCACTCCCGTATGGCACCGTTCCGGATGCAACCACTGCACTAAACAGCTCAGTTAGCTATCCCCATGAACACCAAGGCAGGTCACCTGAACTCTGGGCATCTCTGTGTTTTGATTTGATGGGCAGCACTGGGCTTCTGACACTCCTTTGCTGCATGTTCTAAATCCCTACAACAGCAGCTGAGGTACAGGGCTGGACAGCACAGACACCACAGTACACTCCGGAGTGCCAGGGCACGGTTTTCATGGCATGGGATGGCCAAAGGGACTGGTAAGCGAGGAGTGCTGGTAATTCCAGAAGTGACAAGGAACGTGGCAGTGTGCCTGCTGATCCATCTCTGTACCTGTGCAGGGCTAACATTTTGCCTTGGCTGATGAGACTGACTACAGCTGTGTCCGTGTGAAGGCACTGGCTTCAGCTTGCAGCAGCCAAGCATCTACACTTCAAAGAGTGGCATGGAGGAAGGATGTTAGCATAAAGAGATTCTCACTGTGTTCTTCCTGGAGGAATCAGAGCCATCGCGGGGAACCTAGCTCATCTTAGTCTCCAGTTAGTGCAAAATGTAAACCCACTATGTGGCACGCATCAAATCAGACTCAGATCTGCCCCGATTCGAGGGTTCCAGCCTGCTGAGCGTTTCTCTCCTTCCATATCTGTTTCCTCACAGTGAGGAAAACGTCTCAGGTCTGCTTTTCTTATTCTCATCCTCGCTTTGCTTGCTCTGCCTTCGTGAGCTGCTGCTGTCACCACTCTGGTGAGAGAAGCAAAGGCGCAGGCCTCTGGGTTTGTGCGTGAGCAGGAAGGATGAGGAAGCAGATTTTGTTCCTATTCTCTAAGCACATTTTTAAGCTCAGCCTGAAACAATCTTTGTTTTCTGTGGCATCAGGGCTAGCCCAGGGGACGATGAGCAGAGTACACTCAGGTCAGGCTGGTTGTTTCAGATACGCGGTGATGTTCCAGGATTTGGCCAGTGATTTCATAATTTGGCTAGCAGTTCCACAGTGTAACCTTGTTAGCTCTGTCTTTAGCTGAACAAGAGGGGAAAACTGTCTATACTAGAAAAGTGACAGCGTACAAAAGACACTGAAATACCTCCCTTACCCTGGATAGCTGCATAGTCACTATGCAAGGGCTTAGGGCCTTGAGGACTGGTTAGTACCCGTACAAGAGCTGTGGATCTCTAGGGAACCCACAGCTATTTGTTCATGGTTCCATGGCTGCAGCAGTGGAAGGACTGAGAAGCTCAGAAGGCCAACCCTGAGGTTGTACCCTGGGCTGTATCCAAAGAAGAGTCACTAGCAGGACAAGGGAGGTGATTCTAGCCCTCTACTCTTGTCAGACCTCAGCTGGAGTTCTGTATCCAGGTCTGGAGTCCCCAGTACAAGGACATTGAGCTCTTGGAGCAAGTCTAGAGGACAGCAGTGAGGATGATCAGAGGGCTATGAGATCCTATGAGAGGATGGGCTCAGGGATTTGGGTCTCTGGAGGAACCTTATAGCAGCCTTCCAGTACCTGAAAGAGACCTAGAGGAAAGCTAGAGTGACTTTTCACAAGGGACTGTAGTGACAGGACAAGGGGGAAGGGTTTCAAGTAAAAAGATGGCAGATTTAGACCGGATCTAAGGAAGAAACTTCTCACTGTGAGGGTAGGGAGACACTGAGAGAGGCTGCCCAGAGAAGCTGTGGAAGCCCCCTCCCTGGATGTGTTCAAGGAGGGGTTGGGCAGGACCCTGGGCAACCTAGCCTGGTAAGAGGCCTCCCTGCCTATGGAACTAAAAGATCTGTGAGGTTCTCTAAGCCATTCTATGATGCTGTGAGCTGCTCGGTGCCTGTTAGGGGTGACATCTTCATGTGCTCTGTAAAAATGAATGCTTCCAACTGTATCAGCCGATTAAATAAAACCTCTGTTACAAACCCAAACCTCACCCATAAACCTGAGCATCTGTTTGTGCTGGATTTCTGGAGCCTTAGTGAACCTCCCTGCACAGCTCTCCAGTGTGAACAGCTTGCAGCAGAACGCAGTGGGCCTCTAACTGATGTGGTTTGTGGCTCTCTCACCCACCTGCAAGTTACCAGCACTGAAAGGCACCTGTGTTGATAGATAGGTCCCAAGAGCAGGGTAGCTCCAGGTCTCCAGAGCTTTACCAAACAGTAATTCCCCAGGGAATTTGTAACAGGAGGAGTATTAGCTGCAGTATTAACAAAGTACAGCAATCCCCCCATCACAAGGTCTTTGCTGGTATCACTGGTCTCAGAGAGGCTTAGAAGCAATAAGACAACACCAGGGTTGAACCCTCCACACTCTCTCGTCCTTAGGCTGTCCTAAGCATAAAGCAGAGCTGAATCCACAGCCAGGGCTGGAATAACAAAGGAATTCAAGTGGCTAGTGTTTGATATAAACCAGTTACTGTTTGCCTTGCAGCCAGCGCAAGAAGAAGTCGCTTTTCTGTACAGTGGGGCCATCGCACGTTTGCTTAATTCCTGGAAGATGGGGGAATGTGAGTCAGATGCTCTTGCATCTGGTTCGTGTGGGGAAGAGGCCAGCAGGGACCCTGACTCACCAGAGCTGCAAAATGTCTTTCTGAAAGCCAGCTCAGTGACTGGAAGTGAAACCCCTGGGCTTCGAGGCAGCTCAAGCTGGGGACAGCGGGAGGAGCATGAGGGGTAGAAACAGAGGGCAGTGGTTGCCCAAACAGGCTAGGAGGGGGCCAGAAGAGACCCCAACAAGCCAATCTCCCCCGTGCTCGCTGGCTGACAGAGAGAACAACCCCCTTCCCCGCAATTCCAAAGGCAGCAGAGGCAGCCCAGGACTCCCACCGCTGCCCTCGCCTGGTCCCGTCCCCCCTTACCTCATAGCCACATTCCCCAGCGAGTGAGCTCAGTTATTCGCGCAGCCTCTCTCCTTTTATGGTCAAACAAGTTTGCCTGGGCGAGGCTTTTTTCGCCACTCGGTACTAGACGCTCGGGCTCAGCAGCTCCCCCACTCCTCGGTTCTGCTGCCCTCCCTGCAGCAGGACGGACGGGCGAGCGCAGCCTCTCCATCTGCAGCCCCGGGACCCCGAGCTCCCCCGTCCCCCAGAGGTGAGTGGCTGCTCTGGCTTCGCTTGCTGGGCTCGGGGGGTGCGGGTGCCCCTCCACTCCTGCCGAGAGGAGTGTTCCCCTGGTCTCGGGGGTTGTTTTAGGGTCCCAGCTTGAGGGGTTTCGCCCTGCTGCAGAAGAGAGGTTCGGGGGGTTGGGGGTCCGGCGAGGGGGAAGCTGCTGAAGGCTCTCGTGTGCTCTGGCTGTGGGGAGGAGGGCGAGCGGGGGGAGCAGCCTGGGTGGACTCGGGACAAGCTCTCTTTTGTGCGACCGAGACACCTTGGGAACCCTTTTCCAGATGTGCCTGAGAGACAGGAATCTGAGGCTCTTTGTGCGGGAGCTCTGTTTAACCGGAGAGTTCCCCTGGTTCCGGGAGCGCCCTGGGAAAGCGACGGTGCGAGTGCCCGCAGCTCCTGGAGCCGCGGGCCGGTTTGCGTGTTTGCATAGCCGTCTGCAGCCTTTCCCTGTTCGATAGAGGGAAGAGACCAGCCCAGCGAACGTGGGAGAAGGTCGTAGCCATGAATGTCTCCCAGCCACAGCCCAGTTGTTTGAACCTCGCAGCTCCCAGATCTGATAGGACTTTGCTCTCTTTGAAGTTTTATAACTCGGGGCCAGGCTGGCTGAGGGAACTTGATGGAATGAGTCTGTGTGAGAAGATTAAACACAAATCCTGGGGCTGTTAAATCTGTTTACTTCGCATTCTGGGGGTTTTTTTGCTGTAGTTCTCTCCTTCTGACCCCCCTCAGCTGGGCAGGGGTTGGCAAATAGGGGAAGTGCAGATGCGGTGGCAGCCTGCTGCAGGGTTGGCTTTTGAGGGGGCACTGCTCTGCAGCTGCAGCCGAGCTGCTCTGTGGTGAAAATCAACACCTTTACTCGGCTGTTCCAGGAAAGGAGCAGAGCTTCTGAGAGTCAAAAGACAGTACTGAAAAGAACGTGAAGCTCTCTGGCTGTGTAAGAGGCGGCAGACCCACCGTGGCGGGGTCAGCGCTTCTCGAGGTGACTTTGGTCCTCAGGGGTGTCTTACTTGGTTCTGCCCTGCTTCTCCTTTGCTCTGGAGGAAACAGCGCATGAAACAAGTGTCTTCTCCGTGTCCTTCGGGGACGTCTTCACAGCTTCGCTTGAGTCATCTCTAACGCTGTTACAGCAGGCAAGAAAAATGTCCAGCCTCAGGGAAAACGCGGGGATGGTAATAACGATCCGAGACCAGGTACTCCCGCACGGCGCTCCCGCTCCGATTCCCTGTGCGGGTGGCACCACAGGGCTCCCCTAGGCTGTGCGCTGCTGGTGAGGCTCACATGGCCTTTGCAACGCCACAGGGTCGGGGGTGACTCAGACACGGGCAGCGGATCCCTCCCCAGTGTGGGGGTGGGTGACAAACAGAAATTGGGATGATCAGCAGCAGCTGCTAGACACACACAGGGCCGCGAGTACGACAGAGCGCATGGGGAACTGGGTTGCTTTGCGTCGAGGGAGGCAGCAGCTGCTAGTAGAAACGCCAGCACTCTCTTACGAAGCTGTGGGTGTCCCAGGACGGGCTCTGTGTTCAGTAACACTGTTAGGTATCCTGAGCAGCAGTGATGCTGTCACTGTCTGTAACGGTCTCATGATGCCGTCAGTTCTGGTAGAACCACTGCCCGGGGGTCATGACGCCAAAATGAAGCAGTGGAGCCCTGAGCAGAAGTCTCTAAGGAAAGGCTGGAGGTCTGTTTTAGCAGCTCCGGTGACTTGGTGAGAAGCTGCAGGCTGGAACCTGGCAGTGTTGGTTGGCAGCCGGCTGAATCGTGTGCCCAGGTGGCACGAAAGGCCAATGGCATCCTGGCTTGGATCAGCAATAGTGTGGCCAGCAGCACTAGGGATGAAATTCTTCCCCTGTATTGAGCACCGGTGAGGCTTCCCCTGAAGAACTGAGGGCAGTTCTGGGCCCCTCACTTCAGGAAAGCGATTGAGTGATTGGAGTTGGTCCAGAGGAGCAATGAGGCTGGGAAGGAACTGGAAGCAAAGTCTGATGAGGAGAGGGTTGAATATTAGGAGAAACCTCTTCGTTGCAAGGGTCTTCGTTGCAAGGTCGTCAGACCTTGGAACAGGCTGCCCAGGAAGAGTGTTGAATTGTCATCGCTGTAGCTCTGGAGCTCAGGGACAGGGTGCAGCAGCGGGCTTGGCAGAGTTAGGTTCATGGTTGGACTCAAAGCCCTTTCCAACCTAAAGGATTCTAGGGAGAGCTTTGCGCAGGGTACGTTGGTCGTAGCAGCGCCCATGGGTGAATCAGGGGTGGGCGGATGTTTGTGGCACCAGGGTTGTCTGGCCCAGCAGCTGTTATTGTCGATGAGAGAGGCTGGCAGTGCGGAAAGGCAGCGACTGGCACCTGCCAACTTGAATGGCTGGCACCGCGTCCCTGCGACGGCGGAAGGGCGATTGTGCTGGGGCGTTAGGGGGGCTGCAGGTACTCCAGGCCCCGCAACAAAGCCCCTGGGGGCTGCAGGTACTCCAGGCCCCGCAACAAAGCCTCTGGCTTCGTGGAGATCTCCATCCCGATGGATGAGATTTCTGGCCTCGGTGGCGNNNNCGAGCCCGAGCGAGTCCCAACTGTGGTCCCTCTCGTCGTGGGCCCTGCGGGTCCCGAGTCGGCCGGCTCTGGCCGTGCGAGTCCGGCGGGGGTGGGAGGGAGCGGAGGGGAAGGCCCGTGTGGCCACAGGCTGCGAGCGAGGGGTGCTCGCCCCCTTCTCCCCCCTCACAGCCCCCTGTCTGGCGCAGGGGGAAGAGACCCGGCTGCGCCCAGCGCGGGCGGGAGGGCCGGGGGCTGCGGCCGAGGGCCGGGCGGCACCCGGGAGCCGCC
>VZRI01012353.1:345594-369617 GCA_013397515.1 Upupa epops
GAGCGGGGCCGGGGGCGCGCAGGCAGCGGGTCGTGCTGCTGCTGCTGGCCCGCGGGCAGGGCTCTGCCTTCCTCCGTGACAGGAGCCCCTCTGTCGGTGCCCTGCTGAGCTCGAACGAGCAGGCACTCTGGCTTATTGCATCTGTCTGCCGGTTCTGCGCATCCTCCTGCTGGGCCGCTCCCGCAGGTCGCCCGCACGCTGCTCAGAGATCCCCCAGGCCGATCGCGCTCCTGCCTCCTGCCTCCCTCAGCGGCACAGTTGCTCTTAATTTCCACTCCTGCCGGAGGCTGACTTCATGGAGGTTTCCCTCCTCTTCTCTCCCGCCAGGTGCTGAGAAGATGGCCTCGCCAGGTGCCCCAGGGACCCGCATGACATCCACAGTCAATATCAACATTTCCACTCCTTCCTTCTACAACCCACAGAAGAAGTTTGCACCCGTGGTTGCTCCTAAACCCAAGGTGAACCCTTTCAAGGCCGGTGGTGCATCAGAGTCATCACCATCCCTGCCTCCCGAAGCCCAGCGCGCTCAGATGGGGAAGGTGGGGGAGACTCCACCAGCATCCATTGTGCTGCCAGAAGGTAGGTGAAGGCTGGTGGGGCAGATGTGAGCGTGCATCCCTGAGTTCTCAAGGTATGAAGTCTGTAACGGGCTACCTGCGAGAACAGTGCCTGACTGCTGTGGGGGATACTCTTGGTTCAAGAACTGAACTGGTATCTGAACTTCTGTCAGGGTCCAGAGTGTGATGAGCAGTCTGTGAAGGGATCTCAAGGCACAGAGTGTTATCTCTATTAGGAAAGGTGAGAGGAGCGCGGTCCTGCGTTGCACTGGTGCAGGAGGAATGCAGTGGATTTTGCAGTGTCCCCCGAGTGAATAACTGTGTAACTGCAATCAGCGTCTGGCCAGCCTGCCCGCGAGCAAGTGTGTTGTGAGGAGGTTTACCCTGACCATGATGAACGATGCTGTGTTCCTTGTTAATTCACCTTCACTCCAGTTGGTTGTCTGTGACTGTAGAGATCCTTCTTGTAGACTCTGCAGTCGCCATCTTTTGTGCTGGAGATGAGGAAGAAGAGATAACAGCACAGAAGATGATGGAGCTGTTGCAAGCAGGAAGTGTGCCTTGGGGTTTGGGTGGCCTGTTGAGCTGCGGAGTTTTCAGCTCGTTCCGCTGGTTTGGGTTGGGTGTGCTTTCCTGTCTGAAGAGCAGCTGCTCGGTTTAGCGTGGTTTTCTTTTTTCATGAGTTCTTTTCCTTTTCTGTGGTCACGGGACAGTTGGTTTGGTTTGGTTTTTGTTGGTGGCTTGGTTCCATATCCTGTAAGAAGCAGGTGGCTCATGGTCGTGTGGCTCCCTAGTTGGACCTGCTCGGCATAGGGCCACCAGAAACTTCCCTAGGGACATCTAGCTGATGCTTGATGCTGTCCGTCACCCCAAGACTGTATCGGGGTGTACGTTGATCAGGACACAGGTGGTCAGGTAATGCTAACTGTTAGACATTCTTTCACTGTCTAGCGTAGACTGTGCCGCACGGGTTGTTTTCTCAGTTGGCTGGCTAAGTTAGCGTGTAGCTGACCTCAGCTTGGATGACTTGAGAGGAGGTTGTGGGGAGGCAGAGGTTGGTCTGTTCTCCCTGGTGGCCAGTGATGGGATATGGGGAAATGGCCTTGAGCTGCCCCAGGGGAGGCTCAGGTTGGATGTCAGGAGGGATTTCTTTGCTGAAAGGGCTGTCAGGCACTGGAACAGCTGCCCAGGGTGGGGTTGAGTCCTCATCCCTAGAGATGTTGAAGAGAAGGGTAGATGTTGCACTGGGTGACAGGGTTTAGTGGTGTGACGGGGCTAGGAGAAGGTTGGACTTGACCTTGAGGGTCTCTTTCAGCCAGAACTGTTCTGTGTTTCTAAGACTGACCCCGTGCCCAGAGGAGTCAGATTATGGAGGCTTTTCTTCCTTTTCTTGAGTCACAAGTGCCTCAGTGTGTTGGTGCTTGTGTCTCCTACAACTGGACCAGCTAACTCTGGCTACCTTTTTCCTCCGGTGTTGTTGGCTGGAACCTTGTGACTTCTCCGAGGCCCCGTCTTCGGTTTTACCAGTTGTTGGGGTAGCTGTGTGCACTAGGGCTGTGTCTGCGGGAAGGCCTCCTACACAGACTCGTTACCTGAAGGACAGGAGTAGCCAGGTGTTAGAAGTTATTCTCAGTCTATGGAGTGCAGGAGGAGCAGTTGGTGCTGTTTGCTGCACGTCTCCCTTCCTTGTAAAGCTCGTTACGGAGGCACTGGCTTGACATAAAGATCAGTAGAACCTTTTGGTTTGGCTGCTGTTGGTGAGAACGGCCAGCTGGGCGTGCGAGCTGTGGATGAACCTCCAAAGCTCGGACGCCAGACAAGTGCATTTGGTTTGATCCTGCTTTGCTGCCTCTCTTCAGTCCTTACACACTCCCCAGCCAAAGAGCAGCGTAAGGTAAGGCTCTAGCAGTTGGTCTCTAGCAGAAGGACAGGGTGGCTGCGTTGCAGTTGCTGTAGAAAGGTGCAGTATTGGTCATGGTGCAGACCTGGCATAGTAACGCTGCGGGGACTGTTCTGTTTGTACGAGTTATTCATACCCCAGGCGTCCGGCTGGTCTGAAGCCCTGCGAGAGCACAGCAGGACTGCGAGAGCACAGCAGGACTGCGAGAGCACAGCAGGACTGCGAGAGCACAGCAGGACTGCGAGAGCACAGCAGGACTGCGAGAGCACAGCAGGGCTGCACTTCTGCAGTGTTTTTATTATTTCAATAAACTGAATCACAGAGTTACTGAGGCTGCAAAAGCCCTCTCTCTCCTGCCCAGCCCAGGACCAAGCATCACCCCAGCAGCCAGACCAGGGCGCTCAGGGCCACAGCCAGGCTGTCCTTCAACGCCTCCAGACGCAGGGACTCCCCCACTGCCCTGGGCAGTCCAGTCCAGGCTCTGAGCATCCCTTCTGTGAGGAAGGGATCCTAACATCCAAGCTAACCCTGCCCTGCCCTGTGGAATGTGCAAGTCATGCCTTCTTGTCTCCAGTGTTCTTTGGATGACAGGAGAGCACCCTGTTCCACGGTGAAGAGAGGAGAATTCACGTGCGCGTGACTGTGCAGTAGTGGAGCTGTCTCTGTTCACCTGTTCCACATCTCCAGTGAATATGAGTAGCAGTGGGGTTTTGTACTGGGAGGCTGAGGTGCTCTGGTACCTTGCAGCCTGTTTAAAATGCTTCTGGAAAATTCCTCCTGCCCTCTGAAAGCCCAGGCTTTGTTTCTTGCCGCCAGCTGTGAGGTGCCATCCTGTTTTCCTAGAATAGCAGAGGCTCTTCAGGATCCTGGGTTGTTTGCTGGCATTCCTCTGCGTTCAGGAAACTGGGCCAGTTCCTGGCAAGACCAGCATGTGCCAGGAGCAACGAACGAGAGGAGGAGTGGGGCAGTGTGAGAGGTGTTTTCGAATTGCACAGCCACTGTTCCCAGCACCTCATTGCAGTAGCTGCCGAGGAAGGTGTGTGCGGTGGCCAGTAACTTTGGACGGGGTGAAAGCCAGCCTTTGGCTTTCAGTCATCCTGGGTGGGTGCTGGGGTCCCCTGACGTCGTCAGCACCCCGTTGCACAGGTCTGCAGTGCGTACGAGTACGAAGTAAGCCTGCTTTTATCCTCCTTCCTCCCCGTAGAGCTGCCACTGCCACCGCCTCCCCCTCCTGGAGAGGAGGCAAGCTTCTCCTCGAACTGTGCTTTTCCTCCGCCACCGCCACCCTTTGAAGAGCCTTTTCCGCCAGCCCCGGAAGATGTTTTCCCTCCTCCTCCTCCACCAATGTTTGATGAGGAGCCCGCGAGCAAGGCGCCTCCTCCACAGGTGAGCGATGTCCAGGGAACTGCAGCTTCCTGGGGCAGCTTCTCCCTGCTCCTGGACTCCGCGGCAGGAAGCAGTGAGATCTGGGGAAGCAGAAATGCTGCTGCCCCGCTGACCCGCACTGGTTAAGAGCAGCTGGCCCAGCTACAGCTCTGCTGATGGGGGACCTAGCGGTCCTGGTGGGCAGTGGTTGAGTGTTGAGCCAGCAGTGCACCCTGTGGCCATGAAGATCAACCACGTGCTGGGTTGTGTTTGAGGGAGCAGAGTCGGCAGGACAGGGACAGGTACTGTTCCTCTCTTTGTCGCTCCTGAGGCTGCACCCTGGAGGAAGGTCTCCACTTAGACTCCACAGTCTGAGAACCCCAGAGTAGTGCTGAGCTAGATGCGGGCCAGCAAAAGGTCACGGTGGTTACTGGGGGGCTGGAGCATGAACTGGGTTTGCTCAGTGTGCAGAAGAGGCCAAGGCAGGGCTCTCGGCTGCAGTGCCTAAAGGAGAGCTGGAGGAGAGACAGCCCCTTCTTACTGGGGCACAACAAGAGAGGATGGGCACACGTTCTGTTAGACAAGGGAGCCCTGCTCACCTCCAAGGGTGGCTTAACACTGGTAGGGTGCCCAGAGACACGGAGAGTGTTGAGAAACCCCCTGAGTGGGGCCCTGAACAGACGGTCTGGCCTGGGAGGCAGCCCCACTCTGAGCAGGACTTTGGCCTGAGGCCTCCAGCTGTCTTTCCTCACCTAAAGGTGTCAGCAGGTGTCCTGGGGCTGTGCGTTTTACTGCTGTTGCAGACCTGTGCCCTGTCCATCCTCACCAACTCGCTCTCCACTCAGAGCAAGGAGCAGAGCTGCAGGCAGGGCCAGGTGCCCAAAGCTGCTCTTGTAGGAGGTCACACCCGGCTCTCTCGCTGTTCCCGTAATACGCTCTGCTCCCTCTCTCCTCACGCACGGTGGTGTAGGTACGTGGCAAGATGGCCAGCATTGATCTTGAGATTGAGTCACTGTCCCTAATGCTGGATGACATGGAGAAGAATGACCCCTTCAAGTGCCGGGTGAGCTCTCTAGAAGGTTGCAGGCGGAAGGAGCGGTGACCGGTTACCTGAGCCGCGCCGCTCCGCATGTCCGCCTTCTTGGACCGTGGTGTGGAAGCACTCGCCCTGCAGCTCTCCAGAGCTGCTGACCGTGTCACAGTGTGGGAACCCCTGGCATCTGGGGTCTGGGATAGCTGCTGACTGGTTGTGGCTCTCTGCTTGTAGAGAGCTTGTTCCTCTCCTGTCTTGCTGATGACTGCCTGTTCCTCTCTGCTGCTGCCCTTTACAGTTGCCTGCAGGATCCGCAAGTCCTCTGGAGAAACCGTCAGCTCCCAAAGCCCCCGTGGAGACACCTTCTGCAGCCAGAGATCCTCCTCACTCCTTTCCTCCCAAGTTCACTCCAAAGCCAAGTGGAAGCTTACCTTTCAAGCCTCCTGGAGTGGATTTGACCCCTGCCCCAACCCCCTGGACCGCCCCACAGCAACGCAAGGAGCCCCTAGCACCAGTCCCTCCGCCTCCCTCTCTCCCTCCTGCTCAGCCCACCGCTAAGTTCACATCATCTCCTGCGGCCACCTCTCCTAAGCCTGGGTCCAAATCCGGTGCCAATGCTTCCATGGCTCCCTCAAGCTCGACGAGATACCCTACCTCCCTGCAGACTCAGTTTACGGCTCCTTCGCCTCCAGGACCCTCTTTTCGGCCACAGCCTCCCAGTTTCACGTATGCCCAGCAGAAGGAAAGGCCCCAGGTGCAGGAGAAGCCGTATCCCTCGGAGCAGCCTGCTGCTGCGAAGGACGTGGTAAGGGGTAGAGCCACGAGACAGTGTCCTGGGCCAGGCACAGCGGCCCTGGGAGTGAAGCTGGAGGGTGAAGAGGGGGGGTCTGTCCCAGGGTTGGGGAAGCTGTTGTCCACCCGAGGGATGAACCAGAGACGGTGGTGGGGAGTGATAGGGTGTCAGGTGAAGGTGGAAAGAAGAGAGCCCAGTGGATTGCAGGTTGTTCCCTAGAGAGAGAGGACGACTGAAGGTGAGGGGTGTTTGTCAGGGACAGGATCAGAAGGAGTCTGTCTGTGTGTGCCCTTGGGATTGAACGCTTCCTCTTCCTGCAGCACAGACCCGCAGGCTCCAGTGCAGACCCGCCTAGGGGAAACTCCTGTCTGACCATGAAGGAGGTAGAAGAGCTGGAGAAGCTGACCCAGAAACTAATGAAGGATATGGAGCATCCACCCCCAGCAGAGGCTGCCACTTCTGGTGTGTCCCCTTAGCGGATGGCAGGAGGACTGGAGACTCTGGCGGGTTCTCTCCCCTAATCCCTCTTTCCTCCCGTGAACAGAGCTCTGTGGCTTCTGCCGGAAGCCCCTGTCACGAACCCAGCCAGCTGTGAGGGCCCTGGACTGCCTCTTCCATGTGGAATGCTTCACCTGCTTCAAGTGTGAGAAGCAGCTGCAGGGGCAACAGTTCTACAACGTGGATGAGAAACCCTTCTGCGAGGACTGCTACGCGGTGAGTCGGGGCGGTGAGAGCTGCTGCAGAGGGCTGCGCTGGTTCTGGTTGCTCCCTGTCGCTTTCCCTTCCTCCTCCCGTCTCGCCTGTGTGTGGTGTCGCTTCCCAGGGTCATCAGGAGGAGCTGAAGCGTCTTACTGCTTCTCTGTGTCCTCAGGGGACCTTGGAGAAATGCAGCGTGTGCAAGCAGACCATCACGGACCGGATGCTGAAGGCCACTGGTAACTCCTACCACCCGCAGTGCTTCACCTGCGTCACCTGCCATGCCCCCCTGGAGGGCACCTCCTTCATCGTGGACCAGGCCAACCAGCCTCACTGCGTGGATGACTACCACAGGTACCGAGAGGGCGGGCGCCCGCGGGGCCCGAGCGAAGGGCAGGCTGGCTCACACCTCGCTGCAGCGCTGGGTCGCTCTGCCCCCCTGCCCCAGCAGTGAGGGAGTCCCGTCAGCTGTCACCCTGCTGCTCACGGGCTCCTCCGCCCTGCTGTGTGTTGCAGGAAGTACGCGCCACGCTGCTCGGTGTGCGGCGAGCCCATCATGCCGGAGCCTGGCAGGGACGAGACGGTGCGCGTGGTGGCTCTGGAGAAAAACTTCCACATGAAGTGTTACAAGTGCGAGGTGAGCCGGGCCTCGGCCTCTCCTGAACGAAGGCTGCCAAACACTGAGATGGTTTTGAATTGACCTGGGGGGGTTTGAGGGCTGTGAACACGGACGAGGAGGGGGTTGTGTCTGCCCTCCCAAATACAGCAGCTGCGGGCACTGGGAGAAGCAACGAGGAGGGCAGTGAGGCTGGGGAAGGGACTGGAGGGAAGGTCTGGGGAGGAGAGGCTGAGGGAGCTGGGGGGGTTCAGACTCAAGGGGGGACCTTCTCACTCTCTCCAGCTCCCTGAAGGGAGGGTGCAGTCAGCTGGGGGTCAGGCTCTTCTCCCAGGCACCCAGTGCCAGGATGAGAGGGCAGGGCCTGAAGCTGCCAGGGGAGGGTTAGGTTGGATGTTAAGAAGCCCTTCCTCAGGGAAAGGGTGCTCAGAGCCTGGACTGGACTGCCCAGGGCAGGGGGGGAGTCCCCATCTCTTGGAGGAGTCCAAGGACAGCCTGGCTGTGGCCCTGAGTGCCCTGGCCTGGCTGCTCTGGTGATGTTAGGTTCTGGGCTGGGCAGGAGAAGCTCAGAGGGCTCTGCCAGCCTCAGTAACTCTGTGAGGACACGCTGGGATCACGCGTGGCACTCGCTCTCCTCTCAGACTGCCAGACGCCGTCGGCAGAGGCAGAGCAGCAGGCTGTGAGCCTCTATCCTGATGCAGTGGAGCATTGCTCAGGTCCTTGAATGCTTCTGCCCCGCTGTCGGCTGTCACCAAGCAACCCCCTCCTTTTCTCTCCGCGTCCAGGACTGTGGGAAGCCCCTGTCTATCGAAGCAGACGAGAACGGGTGCTTCCCGCTGGACGGGCACGTGCTGTGCATCAAGTGTCACACCGCCCGGGCCAAGGCAGCGCGCTGAGGCGTTTGGAGCGGCCGCAGCCTTCAGCCCCCCGCGCTCAGTACTCTCCCCTTCCCCGCCGTCGCTCCGTCCCTCCGCCTGACGCCAGTGGAGACGATGCCAGCGCAGGATTCACCCCCGGCTCTGCGCACCCACCAAGGACGGACCTCGTGGCTGCTGCTTCCTGGCAGCAGTGCATGCTAGGCCGGGGGGCTGCGGTCAGGGCGGGCGCACAGTCTGCTCCCTGAAGACGCTGGAGGAGGACAGCCAGGCCTGCATCGCCTCGCGCTGGAGCTAGCTAGAACAACCCGGTGTCGGGTGCTGGGAAGGGCTGGGTGCTCTTCTGTTCCGTGGAGCCAAGGGCCGGGATTTGAGCGTAGGCGGTGGCACCGTCTTGGCACCACTGTCCTCTTTGCTTGCGTGGGGTTGGTTTTTCTCGTGTGCCGCCGCATTATCGGGGCCTCTCCCTGCCCCAGCCCTCGCTCCCGGATGGGGGTGTGGAGGCAGAAGCTGTTGGGAGTCTGTTACCAGTGCTGGGCGAAGCTAACGTGCTGCAGCTTTGCAGGCTCCGATGGATCTTACCGGCTGGCTCGTTTAGTCCTTGGCCGGGTGCAGCTGGCAGTGTCTGCAGCCCTGCTCTGCTCCTGACTTGGGAAACTTCCTCCAAGAGAGTCTGTGCCCCCTCGCAGAATTAACTGTGTCCCAGTCTGGTTTCGGGACAGCCGGCCCGGGCGCCAGGGAAGCGACGCAGTCCAAAGAGCGCGTGTTTACTAACAGCCTGTCGGCGGGGCGGGCGGCTGATGACTCTGCAGGCTGGGTCGTGTCTCCCCTTCCCGCGTTTTACCTGCTCCGGGGAAGCTGCAGTGCCCGTCTGGCTCTGGGTGTTCACGCGCTGAGCCCCGTCTCCCGGACTAGGGGCTCCAGCCCAGCGACCCCCGAGGGTGAAGCTGTCCGAGCGCTGTCGCTGTTCAATAAACCTGGGTTTGGGTTTGCAGTACCGTCTGCTCTCTGTGTTCAGCCGTCCCCGTGAGCTGCGGCCTGGAGCCTCCAGCTGAGGCTGGATGTTAACGCTCGCCGCTTCGGGCAGGGCTGCTGGATGTTGGACCGTGCCGGAAGAGGGACGGAGCTCTCTCACTGAGTGAGGAGCGAGTGCGGGCAGTGAGGGTGCGCTCGTGCTCGGTCGCAAGCAAAGCTGCGGTTCTTGTGTGCGAGCAGGGTGAGATTGAGAGCTGGGTGCTAGCACCGCTGCTGGGCTGGCCAGCTGCTGGCTAGGGCAGCCTGAGAGCTGGCCACTAAACCTCCCTGTGTTAGGTAGGCCAGCCTGAGAGCCGGCTGCTAAACCTCCCTGTGTTAGGCTGGCCAGCTGCTGGCTAGGGCAGCCTGAGAGCTGGCTGCTAAACCTCCCTGTGTTGGTCTGGCCAGGTGCTGGCTAGGCCAGCCTGAGAGCCGGCCACTAAACCTCCCTGCAGGTCTAAACCAGATGAAAGGCAGCTCTGGTAAAGCCTGGGCCGGCTGCGGGTTTGGCTGGCTGTGTGAAGTGGCTGAGAGGCCGTCTGCCAGGTGAAGCCAGTGTCCAAGGCTGCGGACTGGAGAGCTGTGCGTGCGTGACGTGAGGGTTCCGAGTGCCCGCCAGGACACCCCTGTCCTGGTGCAGCCCAGTGAGGAGAGCCGCTCAGGCTGCAGCTTGTGGAGCCAGCTCCTGCCTAGCTGGTGTCAGACACTAGAGGGATCCGCACTCGGTGTCCTGCTAGCAGGTTCCCCCCATCAGCCAGGTAAGGAAGGCAGCAGGATCAGTCCGTTGGTGCTGTGCCTGCATGGCTACTGCGTTGCCTGCCTCGGGCCAGTCGTGCAGTGTGTGCACACATAGCGCACGGGTTACAGACAGACTCTGTTCTGTGTGCGTGAGGGCTTCCTGCTGGCTCCACCTGAGGACCTGGAACTGAGAACCTGCAGCTCTGCTCTGTCAGGCCAGCTGACCCAGCACCTCCTCGCAGCTGAAATTGGAAGGGACCCCCCTAATCTTCCACTAAGGCTGGACCTCGTGATAGAGGGAACGTTGGTGTAAGTGCTGCTCTTGCCAGCTCTCCACCTGCAGTTGCAGTCACCTCTTACCCTCCGGTCACTTCCTGGAAAGCAGGGCCTTCTCCCGAGCCAGGCGTTTCCTTAGGGCCTGGAGAACGCGGAGCACTCTGCAGTGAGGGAGCCCCGACACCTTCCTCCAGCAGACAACGGGCAGCACTCACCTTCTTCACCAGCGGGACTCGGGCGCTGGAAAGGGAATCTTGACGCAGTACTATTCCCCACAGGACAGCGTGGTAGTAGCAGGATCACAGGATCACAGAGCTGATGGAGCTGGAAAAGAGCTTAAGGATCACCCAGTCCAACCTAAACCCAACCCAGTCACCCTAACATCTGCCATCTAGCTCATGCCACTCAGCACCTCATCCAGCCTAATCCTGAACCCCTCCAGGGACGGTGACCCGAGCCCCTCTGCGGGCAGCCCATTCCCAGCCGGAAAGCAGCCCCCGACAGCCTTTCCTGCAGAGGAAGCACCACTCGCGTGCACTTCATCCAGCTGGCCGGGGGCTGCTAGTACTGCTCACGGTTCCCCAATGGACACGGGGCTGTGACAGCACGGCTAACGGGGTGCTACAGCCGTAAGCGGGGTTAGGGAGCACGGGCTGTGTCTCATCCCAGCACAGCGCTGCTCCCGCAGCACCCCTGCAGCTCCGCGGACAGAAACTGTTGGCCCAAGCTAGTAAACAGAGTGGAACTTCACCGCGCTGAAGCGAAGGTCCCCGCGCGGTTCCAAGTGAGGCAGCCCGGGGTCCAGCACGGCCCGCTCGCCACAGGTTTATTTACAAACGGTCTGTACAGTCTCGAGCGCTGATAAATAGCTCCTTCCCAGAGAAGGAATAAGGCCACCTGCGCCTCCTCCCGCCACGAATGCTTCCTCCAGCCAGCGAGACTCTTCTCCCCTTTCAAAGACAGCACCTACCCCAGGGGTTTCTGCTGGGGGCTCGAGTGAGGGTACCAAGCAGGCTGAGGCGTCGCTCTGCCCAGCTGAGGTCCTGTCATCGCAGTTCCCAGCACTGTGCTGCTACTGCCACCTTCTCCTCCGAAGAGAGGACCCACAGCAGGGGCCGGGAGTCCGGATTACAAACCCTGCCCCTCGCCAGCAGCCTCCCGCAAGGCTGGCTGCTTTGCTCCCGTCTCACAACAAGGAAGACAGAGGGCTGCGGAAGGGAGAGGACACGCGGCGGGGCCCTTTCCCCCGTCTCAGTCCTGGTGCTGACGCGCTGAGCGTCCCAGCCTGCCCGAACCCTCATCTTCACTCGTAAAACCTCCCCCACCACCCCAGCCCGTGCCGTCTGTGCCCTCCTGTCTCCGTGGGGTCTCTGAAACTCCAGCCCGCAGCGGACAGAGGGAGAAGGCAGTGCTCCGAGGTGTCCGACGGCTGTTGCAGAGCTGAAGCGAAGGGGGAACAGGAAGGAGAGCGGGTGGTGCTGCCTCAGGAGTCTCTGCAGCCCTGCTGGTTTCGCTTGGCTCGGTCCAGCCCCCCGTTTGGAAGCGATTGCCATAGGAACGATTCCACGGGACAGCTGGGTGAGAACAGCGAAGGCGACAGAGGATGCTGGGTCACTCCTTAAAGCCCTGGATGCTACACAGAATCCTCTTCTGGTGGCCTGGAAGCGACACCCCCATCTGTTTCAAGTCCCTGAAGGGGAAAAGAAAGGCAACAGATTAATCACTGCTGCTGGTCCCTGGGGCTGGCTGGGGGAAGGGCAGGAATGGCCACCAAGCGCTAGCGCAGAGCGGTCACTCCCCTTCAGCACCTCTCATTACACCCCCCTTGCTCTCCAGAGGGAACTGACGTCCAGGTGTTGCTGCCCGCCCCAGGCCCCCTCTGCCTACCCAGCCCCCTGGCAAGGCCCGAGCCCCCACCGATGGGAGCTGTCTGCCTCAGCGGCGGTGAAGGCCCTGTCAGGTCTCTCGCTGAGCGGTGCCTGCTCGCTTGTTTCATGTGACTGCCTTGTCTGGGACTGCGTGTGCAGCCCTGGCCCTACAGGGGTGTAAAGCACCTGACCTCAGTCCTCCTGAGGCCTCGGGACGCTGCCCTCTGACAGAACAGAGGCTGACGGGGGCAAGGGCTATCAGTAGCCTGCACAGAATTCAAGGTGAGGGAGGGAATTATCTCACGAAGCTCTACAGGAGTGGGCAGACTCGTGTTTGAGAGCTGTCTGCCACCCGTGGTGTCCCCCTGCCACTCGGCTGTGATGTCAGTCCAGAGCAGCCCAGGCCCCTGAGGAGCCTCAGGCAGGGAATCACTCCCACAGCCAGGGCTGATCCTTCCCTTCCAGGGCAAGAAGCCATTCCACTCCCACCAACTACATCAAGAGGGACAGGCAGAAGTCCTCCAAGGACACGTGAGTGCCTGCTCAGGCAGCACGGGGGCAGACATGGGCTGGGGGTGCCCGCGGGACACGGCTCCGCTCGTACTCAGCAGTGAGCTCCAGGATGGACTCCATCGTGTCCAGGCCAGCGGTGCGGAAGTTGGAGATGTAGCGCTTCATGCGAATGGACTCCAGCCACTCAGGGATAGACCTGTAGGGGATCCCATCAGACCCGCTGCAGCTGGGGAGCCGGAGCGTTACCCTACAAACGGACAAGAGCCTCATTAGCCAGGCAGCTGCACGAAGTGACCAGCACTACGAGGCGGCAGCCGAAGGGCACGCACAGGCCACCTCACTCGCCCAGCAGTCAGACCGCCCAGGTGAAGGCCTGTGCCCTCCGTCACCACCAGAGACCAACGAGCGCTGTCCTTGTGCACAGAGAGCACGCGGGGTGCCTCTTCCCAGCTGCGCTGCTAGCACTGCCGCTCCTCCCTTCTGGAGGCAGCAGGGTGAGGACCTCCCAGCTGAGCTCTCCTGGCCCCGCTTACCTGGGATCAAAGTCTGCAACGGGCCGGAGAAGCTGGGGACTTGAGATGAAATGCTGCAGCTGCGCCCGGATTTCCTGAAAGTGAGGCCTTCTGGACCGATCGTGGGACCAGCAGCTCTTCATGAGCTCGTAGAGGATAGAGGGACAGTCCACAGGCGGCGGGAGCCGGTACCCATCCTCTAAGCTTTTCATCACCTGCACACAGGACAGAGAGGAGTCTGGCCGAGAGCAGAGAGCACGTCCAGGAGCACGCTGCTCGCTGCCCTGCACAGTATGGGGTCCCAGAGGGGCTGGAGCAGACTACCCGGGTATGAAGCAGCATCTGGGCAGCTCAGCAAAGGGTCGGGACACGCAAGGGAAGCCACAAAGTGAAGGGGCACAGGCGTGCCCTTCCAGCCCTCCACTAGTGTAGCTCCTGTTTGCCACCCAGGGCACGGGTCCATGAGGAGAGAGGACCCAGCGATCCTGGCACAGACCTGGTGCAAAAGGGGCAGCCAGACCCTTTTCAACAGCGTGAGCTAGCCTCGCGGATGAGCTGAACCCGGAATGAGACCAGGCAGGACACTCCAGGGCCAGAGGAAGGAGAGAAAGGAGGAAACACACAACACTCCAGCCCCAGAGTCCGGGGCTGACACAGCTGGTGTTCGTGCTGGCTCACTGCGGTCGACACAAGAACGTGGTTCAGGGGCCCTGCCTGGGCTGCACTGGCTCTCACCAGGGAGGAGGTCTCAGCAGTTACGCGTTCAGAACGATGCCAAGGCAGCAGGGTGAGGGCCATCTACAGCCATGTGGCCTGCAGGCCTTGTTTTCAAGCTGGCGCGTGAGCTCGGTGCCCGTTACCTCCTGGTTGGTCATCTCCCCGTACGGCTTGTCACCGAACGACAGCACCTCCCACATGACGATTCCAAAGCTCCAGACGTCGCTGGCTGACGTGAAGATCCGATGGGCAATGGCCTCCGGGGCTGTCCACCGGATGGGAATCTTGCCCCCCTGTAAGAGCAGAGGCGTCACTGAGCGCACCTCTGCGGCAACTGTGCGCGAGACGCACACGAAGCGGCTCGCAGACCGAGTCCACTCCACTCCCAGTGCTGTCCAGCCACTCCACAGGAAATCTCCCACCAGGACTGGAGTGTTTCTGGAGAGTGAACGACTCCAAGCCCTCTGGTCAGCTGAACACTCCACACGGCCACTGCTGCAGGAGTAAGAGCCCGACAGCGGCCGCAGCACTGCTTGGGCCGACCCCGGACGGCAGCAGGAACAGCTCCTCCTGGCACTCTCACTGACAGACGCCGCGTTCCTCTCTGTGATCACAGCGGGGCTGTGGTTAAAGCCAGACTCAGTTATCTGAGTCAGAGAGGTCGGAGCTCGCCTTTTGCTCCTCATTTCCAAACCACAACCCTTCTGACCGGGTCCACCAGCACGGACTCCAAACAGGAAAGCACCCCCCTCTGGATGATTCTCAGCCTGACCGTGGGTCTCCCGCACAGATCTGCCACCCAAATCCTGCCCTGGTCTGGTGCTCCCTACTGTGAAGAAACCCAGCTGCTCCTAGCTGGAAGAACCCCACGCCCCCGGGACTGCAGCTCACTTGCAGGGCTGTTACCTTGGTCTCATAGGTTCCCTCGGCATCGTTCTCCAGGATTCGGGAGAGGCCGAAGTCAGAGACCTTGCACTGCAGGCTGCGTGTGACCAGGATGTTGCGAGCAGCCAGATCCCGGTGCACGTAGTTGTGCTCTGAAAAGTAGGTCATGCCAGAGGCTATTCCCTGCAGCATGCTCACGAGCTGCACAGGGCTGAACTTCTCCTCATTCTCCTGCATGGAAGAAGTGAGAGAACATCCTGGTCAGGTGGCAGCAATCTGCTCGGTTTCCAACTGCTGGCCTTATCAGCCCGAGAAAGCGGGCGCTGATGAAGACAGACAGGGGTGCTGCAGCCCAGAGAACCCAACAGAGTCTCACTAAGGGACTTGGTGGTGGCTTCCAGAGCCATCGTTAGGCATCCAGACATCGACCACCAACAGACTGCAGTCTGGATGCCGAGAAAACCTTGGCACAAGTCTCTGACTGCCAAGGCTGGGAACGTTAGTGAGCGGAAAGCACAAGCCTAGATCTTCTTTCTTCTTTCCAGCCTTCCCACTGGGCCCAAGCCCAGGTCCAGCGCCAGTCCCACCAGTACAGAAGCCTATTACTGACAGTCTCTCACCCGGAGGAAGGTATCCAGCGCTCCGTTCTCCATGTACTCAGTGATGATCATCATTGGCCTCCCTTGAAGAAGACAGGATGGTGTCAGCCTTTTTACGAGTCTCCTGCTCTTGACCTCCAGTGCTCTGCCTGTTGCCCCAACAGAGAACCACACCTACCCAGCACTGTCTCTGCAGTGGTGCGGCTGGCTAACCCTCTCCTTAGAGCTCCCCCAGTGACTCTGTGGGTCACACATATAACCTTACAGCATCCCTTCAAACTATCCCAGCTCCTCATGGACTCCGCAACCCCGGAAACCCTCTGTGACACTGCCTGACAACATCTTCTCTGAGAAAGGCCCGAGGAGAGCGCTGCTTTCTGCTTTGACCCAAGTACCCCCCTACACAGCCTTACTTTTGGTGACCACGCCTTCCAGACGCACGATGTTCGGGTGGTTGAACTGCCCCATGATCGTTGCCTCACGCAGGAAGTTCCACCACTGTGAGTCTGAATACGTTGACTTCAAGGTCTTGATTGCAACCACGATACGTTCTCGTCCCGGGAGCCGCAGGGACCCACGATAGACCTCTCCGAACTCCCCTGAGGACACCCAGAGGCAGAAGGTCACAGACGAGCTCAGGAATGGGCAGCAAAACGGACAGACAGGGAGAGCAACAAGTGACTCACCCTCTCCGATCACATTCTCCATGGTAACACAAGAGATGTCCAGTTCCTTCGTGAATTCCAGTACCCCTCTGCTGGGATCATCGTAGGGTTGGAGGTCTACGTAAGGCTTCAACCAGACCTTCTCTGTGGCAGAAGAGAACCAAAGGAGCAAATGAAGCTGCTACCTCTGTGGAGAAGTGTTGAGCAAAGCTGTGGAAACGGGTGAATCCGTGGGATTCTGCCAGTGGCAGCAAACACACCTGCCGAGCACGCACTGGACTGCAGCTGCTAAGGCAAGAGGCAAGTCACGCCAGAGGATGCGTGCCAGTGTCTCGGCCAAAACGACTGCTCCTTTTCATTCCCCCCACCCGACTCCAGGCTTCTCCCCGGTTCCACCAAGCCGTGCAAGCTCACCTCGATCAAAGCCTGAAATGTTGTAATCTGGCCGCGCCTGCCTCCGACGGGCCTGCCTGCAACACAAGAAGCAGTCGTGAGAACACCACGGCCAGCAGAGAGAAACGCAAGACCTCCGGGGTGTCTGTCCTAGTTGGTCGGGGGAGAGCTCAGGGTAGTGCAGAGCAGAAGCAGGCGCTGCCCCTGCTTCAAGCGTAGGGTACAGCTAGCAAGAAAGTGTGATGCTGTCTTACTGCAAGACAGTCACCATTTGCTTAGGGTCAGAAGCAGAGTTTTGCTTCCACACAGGTGGTTTTGTTCATCCTGCTGGCTGCAGCACAGCTGGATTTCTATGTACTCGCTATCCCCTCTAGACTTCCACTACAGTATCACATCTGGGATGTTGTGTCCAGTCCTGGGCCCCTCAGCTCCAGAGGGACACAGAAACTACTTCACTGTGAGGGTGACAGCGCCCTGGCAGGGGCTGCCCAGGGGGCTTGTGGAGTCCCCTAGAGGTGTTTAAAACCTGCCTGGACTGTTCCTGTGCCACTGGATCTAGGGGCTCCTGCTCTGGCAGGGGCATTGGACTGCTGATCTTTCCAAGTCCCTTCCAGTCCCTCAGGTTCCGTGATTCTGTAACACCTGCTCTTCTAAAACCACATAACAGCAGTGCTACAAACATTTCAGGAAGCAGAGTTTTGTACCTGGGTAGAGGACACTGCAGTGTGACACACGGAGAAATGGTGTGAGACGACTAGATGCGTGTGTGTCCCGGGTAATAAACCAGCAGCTGCTGACACTGCTGTACCACTGAAACCACTGTTCATACAGTGACAGTGTGACAGTGTGGGCTTACTGCAATGCTCAGAAACCTGCATGTCTTCCTCCTTCAGCATCACCTCACAGACATTTGAATTCCTCCAGTCTTGTAAATCAAAAGTACTCGCTGAGGTTCATTTCTGATTGCCACGGCACTTCCTTTTCAAAATATCCTCTACCTATCTCATCCCATGTGAGAGACCGGGCCCCCCCTCCTTCTCCCAAGCTCCCACAGCCCAGCTGCTCCTACATGTAGATCTTTTCCAGTTCCAAAACCCAACGCTTACTTTCGCCGAAAGATGAAAACTCCAAGCAGCAGCCCAACAAACAGGAGGACTCCGAAGACAATAGAGACTACGACTCCCCCAGACAGAGCTCCCGTGTCTGCAGAAACAAAGAGAATATGACTTAGCACAGCGAGATCTGTTTGTCTGGAATACAGCTACAAGCCCCTTCCAGCCAATCGCACCAGCTAAGGTACAACCCTTCGCCTTCCAGGCCCCGAGCTGCTACGCGTGCCTTTCATACTGCCATCCATGAGCACGGAGCACCTTCTGGGGGCTATCTGCTTGGCTCTTACCTTGTTCTTGGTCTTCTAGTTGAGTAGATTTATCCCTAAGCCTGATTGCCCACACAAATTCCCTGACACTTCCTAAAGTGGCAAGTAGTTCCCTCTTCTTCAATGACTCCACCAGATCAGACCCTTCTCCCTCTCAGGTAGCTGACTGAGCTCTGGCACAGCAAAGCTGTGATCTTCCCCAGCAGCACCCTCAACCTTTGTTTATTAAGTGAATTCCATTTGTCTAATTACCTTGTGAAAGGCCACTGCCTGCTCAGGACCTCCAGAACAAGTACGCCCTGACTCAGGAACCTGAAGTCTGACAGCATGTTCCCGCTCTCTCAGAACCGTCGGATGGTTTCTGTGTGTGCTTGGATAGCACTGACATGGCCTTCAGGGACTGCACGCAGCCTTCTTGCATTTAGATCCTCAAGCTAAAGCATCATTTCACCTTGACTACTGTGGGCAGTTCTGGTACCCCCACTACCAGACTGAGGGGCTGGAGCGGGTCCAGAGGAGCAGTGAGGCTGGGGAAGGGACTGGAGGGAAAGGCTGATGAGGAGAGGCTGAGGGAGCTGGGGTTGTCCAGACCGGACAAGAGGAGACTCAAAGGGAACATACTCCTTCTCTACAACTCCACTGAGGTTGGAAAAGCCCAATCTATGAGCTAACATCACCACATCAACCAGACCAGGACACTAAGAGCCACATCCAATCTGTCCTTAAATATCTCCAGGGATGCAGACTCCCCCACTGCCCTGGGCAGTCCAGCCCAGTGTCTGATCACCCTTTCAGTGAGGAAGGGCTTCCTAACATCCAACCTAACCCTGCCCTGACAGCTTCAGGCCCTGCCCTCTTGTCCTGGCACTGGTTGGGAGAAGAGTGCAATTCCCCAGCTGACTGCAACCTCCCTTCAGGGAGTTGTAGAGAGAGACAAGGTCCCCCTGAGTCTCCTCCAAGCTAAATACCCCCAGCTCCCTCAAACTGTCCTCATCAGACTTTGCCTCCAGTCCCTTCCCCAGCCTCTTTGCTCCTCTGGACCAGGCCCTCCATCTATTCTTGAAGTGAGGAGCCTAGAACTGCCCCCAGTACTCGACAGGAAGCCCCAGCAGTGCCCAGGGAGGGGGAGAATGACACCCCTAAACAATCTAAGAAAACATCCCAAAGGAAGAAAATTGCAGACAAATCTTTTTCAGTAAAGGAGCAGATCTTAAAGCAAGGAGCAGCCTGCGTGACACAGACAGGCACAGCTCGAAGGGTTTCCCAACACCAAATCCGGTGGTCAGCATCCGTAAAGCGTAATTACCGTTGGTTTCCCTGCTCAGTTTGGTGCTGACTCACCCACTGAAATCACTGCTTGGTCAAGCAGAAATCGAGAGGCAATGTCCTGTTAACATCGGGAAAGCAAGATTTGGAAGGGGAAATAGAGTCTCTAATTAGTAAAACAGACAAGGTTTTCAGTTCAGAGCACTGCTGCAGGAAAACAAGGAGTCTGAACCCTGAAATCTGGATTTAAAGAAAAAATAATTGCCTCTCTGAGAAGGCTGCTCCCCAGTGCTTCTAGAGTTATCAGAGAGGAGCTCCCGTGAAATGACACCTTGCTGGCACTCCCTTCCATATTCAAAATACAGAAATGAACTCCTGTTTTTAAAAAGCATCGTGTTCTCACATCGGTGAAGGCGTTTCCTAGCACCAAAACCGCCTCAGGCCCGTGTCAGGAACACAGAACCCTTGCACTACCTTATTCTGTTGGTACAGAACGTTTACTTCACTGCCCTTTGCAATCACAACTTCGTACGAGTTTTACCCGCAGCTCCTGGTGCCAAAAAAAGGCCAGTCTTTAAACTGCAGCCCACGCGTGGTATCAGCTCTCCCTGTCAGGCTGGACACAGCTAACTCTCTAGGTACATTAAGGGAACTTCACTTTCTTCCGTGCCCTCATTCCTTCACAACAAAGCCAGCCTTTCACAGGTACCCTTTGAACAGATGGGTTTCTAAAGTTATCCACAGAGTCAATGGGGAGAGCTGTGAATGTGTGGAATGAAGAGAGAGGAGACTCTCTCAGAGAAAACTCTTGATAAAGCAGAACTCTCTAGGTAACCCAGGGGAAGGAGAGGCTGGATGGAACGTCCTTTGACACAGCAGAAAGGCCTTCTCTTGAGAAGAAGGTTCCATAGCTTGGCTGTCCACACTTCATGCTTGGGTGGAGAGCATTTTCCAGTGTCACACAGGATCTGTTTGTACAGAATTACACCCACAGTCTGGGCTACAAACCGTGGGCATGACAACGCTGGAAAGGAACAGTGCCAGCCCCTTCAAATCCTCCCAAGCACTAGTAACCCTCCTGGGAAAGGAGGCTAGGCCCCGGTGACAAGGGCCTCAGGAGAGTGGTGTCCGTGCAGAACACAAAGAGATCTGTGTACCCTGTGAATGTACATTCTGACAGAGCAGAGAGACCTTCCCACACGAGACACCAGTGGACGCCCTTTACCTGGCGGAAGGGTGCGGAATTCCTGCTCTGGGGAGTAGGGCCCAGGCCCCAGTGGTGTAATAGATCTCACACGAAGCAAGTAGGCTGTGTCTGGTTGCAGGTCTCTCAAAGTGACATTTGGCTCCAGAAGGTGCTTCACTGTGTAGCGTGCCTCCTCTCCCTGCAGAAACAAAACAGTGCCATGGAACAAACGTAGGCTGAACAAAGAGGGTGCTTCCAGCCCTTCGGGTGAGCGGGGAAACAACAAACAAGGCAGGCGTCACCTTCTCGAAGAACATGACCTCGTACTCCACTGAGGTCCGGCTGCGCTGCCGAGGGGCAAGCCAAGACACTGAAAGACTACTGTCGTCCCTTTGCGTCAGGATAAACTGTGACACTGTCACTGGAGCTGCAGGGGAAAGAACAGACAACATCAGAAGAAACACAAACTTAACCCACACTAGACCCCCCCCTGTCCCCCAGAGGCTCAGCCTCTCCTTTACTGCTTGCAACTGGAACTGACCCTCACTGCTACTGCCACTCCTTCACCTCTCCTCTCTGGTGAAAGGGAAATGAAGCCCCCGGTTGTCATTACTTGCTTGCGTTGAGTAGCATTGGCTTACACCTAGAGCAGGAGAACAACTCACAGAACAGAATCAGTGTGCCCTGAAACTACCTTGAATCCAGCACTGGGCTGGAAGTGCTCAACGTGAGACACTCACGTCAGGGTCTGATGCTTTTACAGCCACCATGAGACAACTATCCCCCAGGATTTCTGAGCACAGCTCGAATTCAGAAGAGTGCAGCACAATTCAGCGCTCAAAACCTCTCCGCGGGCTGCAGACACATACTGTTGGTGAATAAAAAATCCCTCTCACCAGTCTGCACAGGCTGAAGAGTCAAGCCTAGCTCTTCCTGTCTTTCCTCATCACCAGGAAGCGATGAGGCAAGCCCAAAAGTAGCTGTGTGTTTTTGAGCTCAGTTGTGCTGCCCCCACGCAGCACCAGGAAGAGAGGTGATATTTTGCCCCTCCATCGGAACGCTCAGGAAGCATGCAGAGCTGCTGAGCACTGCAGTGCCCCTGTTCCACAAGACCTTCCCACAGTACCCTGCAGCGTATTCACAGGACAGCCAAGCTCACCACCCGAAGCTGAACGACAGAAATGCATCAAAGCTTGGGGTTTATTTTGGGCTTGGGAACTTGTTCTCCTGTTACAGCAGGGTTTCTGCTGTGTTTCAGCAGCATCTTTTTCAGTATCTGGGTCACAGGAAACATTTCATGCCACAGCCCCGTCTCCTCTCTGTCACACAGGTAACCATACTCAGGCTGGACTCCTAGTGTGTAACAGCGAGGGGTTGATCCTCCTCATCTCTGCTGAGTCCTCGATGGACTCATAGCTCTTGGTGGGTAATGATCACTGCTGCTTTGACTTGCAAGGGATAGGACCAACAGACTTTACAAGTCAGAGGCAGGGGTAGTCTGGAGTTCTTATCGTACTGTAATAACACAGGTGGCAGACAGAGCAAGGTGAAGAAGGCCTAAACATTCCCAGAGAAGTCTTTTCCTGATGAGCAGGAAGAACTTCTCTCTGCTTCTGCTAACCTGCATGCCCAACAGCAACCCAGACCGCTGGCGATGTTCTCGGTGGAGCTGGTCCCATTTCTGAAACACCATTGTGAGCCTCCACAGCAAACGTGTAGTTGGTGTAAGCTTCTAGGCCGTCCACATCCACAGCGGGTTTAACGAGACCAGAGGCACCGGGGGAGAACACCACAGCAGCCTCGCACGGCTCACACAGCAGGAAGTGGCAGCGCTGGCAGGAGACCGTGTAAGTCACGTCCTTTCGCCCGCCGTGGTCGCTGGGTGGCTGCCACCACAGGCTCAGCTGCGTGCCCATAAGGGAGAAGCTGACATTGCGAGGGGCTGAGGGAGGGCCTGCAAGAAGCACGAAAGCAAGCATTAGGTCCAGTCGTTACTGCTGTTAACACTGCTTGCACTGCCAGTTTCCTACCCGCTGACAAACTCTGAATGCAGCTCTCTCTCTGCCCCACAGCCTTGCCCTCTCCGGTGTCTCAACCCCTTTTCCCAGTGTTTTCTTTCCTCAGAGACCCACAGAATTGTCTGCACTGGAAGGGACCTTTAAAGATCACCTAGTCTGACCCCGGGGCCATGGGCAGGGACACCTTTCACTAGATCAGGATGCACAAAGCTCCACCAGACCTGGCCTTAAACAAACCCAGTGATGGACACCCGTAAGGCCTCTGGGCCGCCTGCTACAGCGTCTCACCACCTCCAGCACAGAAAACACTTTCCACGTGCCCGTATCTTCCATACGCACCCTCTTCCAGTGTAGAACCACTGCCCTGGCCCTGCACTGCAGGCCCCAGTAAACAGCTTTCTCCATCTTTTTCAGATGCCCCCTTCAAGTATCAAAAGCCCACAACAACTTCCTCCCAGAAGTTTCTCTTCTGCAGGCTGAACAACCCCAACTATCTCAGCTAACCAGAGCAGAGGAAAAGAACCGCCACCCTTGACCTGTGGCCACACTTCTCTTCATGCAGCCTCAGATACAGTTTGCTTTCTGGGCCACAGGCACACAGGGCCAGTTCCTGCCCAACGCTCTGCCCAGCAGCATCCCCGAGTTCTTCTTGCAGGGCTGTTCTCATCCCTCAGTCTGTACAGATGTTCCTTCTTTTCTACTACAACTCACGGGTGCAAGCAACGTTCTGGCCCTCTGAAGGAGCTCGGTAAAAGCCTGCGTTGCAGGAACAGGAGGTAGCCCCTGACTCGTTGGACAAGCTGTTAGGGGGGCACTTCAGGCAGCGTTTAGCCTCCAGGGAGTGACGGTAGAATCCTCGCTGGCAGGCTGCGAAGAGACAAACAAGTCCACGTAAGAGCAATAATAACTCAAGAGCAACAGGAAACCACCTGCCAGGCTCGTTCAGCTTCTTGGATGCTCCTCTGCCTGCTTGCTTTTCTTACATTTTCTTATCTAACAGAAATATTCAGGATGAATATTTCAGGGCTCACGAGGGTCAGCCTCTCTTTTCCAATGGCCAGCGTCTGAGGAAGACTCTGTTCTGCCTTCAACCCCAATCCAAGCACTCCTGAATGAGGCTCTGGAATCCGGTTCCTGCATCCTGCTCTATCACTACAATCAGTGTCCTTGCCACCTCTCTAGACAACCTGTGCACAAGAAGCAGGAGCAGCCAGCAAATTATGGTTTCAGGAAATAGCAAAACAGTTAACGATTAAAGAAGGTTGATCACTCTGAGCTACAATAGCAACCCCATGGTCAACAACAGCAAAAGCTCTCGGAAGAATTGCAAGGCCTTCACTGACTGCCACCAATCCCAGAAGTTCTCATTTATACTCCAGATCAAATACTCTCCCTCAGAAATAAGCAAGAAGAGAAGCTGCTTTGATTTGCAGGTTGCTCAGAGCAGAGAGTGCTTCTTCATGCTGGAGTGAAGATGAAAGCCCTGTGGTCTCCAGCTGCTTTGCTCCAGCGTCAAGACCGCAGAATTCCTGACGCTGCATCGCATCGGGTCAGGAAAGCTTTGATAGCAGCACGCAAAGAAGAGGCGAGGGCCACAGACGTGTGTCATGCAGAGTCTGAAGCTCCCGGACTAATTCTACCTGCTCCCAGTATGGGACATCACATGCCCCTTCTTCCTATCAGGCTGAGACAGCCAGAAATGAAACCGGGAACATTCGGGTTGGGACACCAGAACCAGAGAGCTGCTCCAGAAACGGGCACCTCTGCTCGGGCTGCCTGCAGCTGCGCCCCTGCTCCGCCAGCCCCCAGCCCGCACCCTCTTTACCCTGCCCACCCGCGGTGCCTTTCACAGAGCTGCGGGGCTTGTGGACGGGGGCAGGGGAACACCCGGCTGAGAGGAGGAACCCGAGAGGTGTCCGAGCACGGAGGGTCCCGTCACCAGATCAGAACCGAAGCGGCGGCACCAGCTGCCCGCACAGCCCGGCCCAGCGCCGGGTCTCAGCGCGGCGACAGCTCCCACGGGCAGCCCCAGCCCAGCGGAGCTCACGAGCCCGGGCCGGCTCACAATCCAGAGCCCTGCCAGTCCCGCAGCCCCCGCCTGACCGCGCGAAGCAATGCGGTTGCGGCGCCGCGGGGACCCCACGCAACAACCGCACAGTC
>VZRI01012353.1:369665-410946 GCA_013397515.1 Upupa epops
CCCCGCACCGGCTCTCCCCGGGCCTCCCGCACCCGCTCCGGGCGGCGCAGCGGGAGAAACGGGGCCTGGGACAGGGCCTGCGCGGCCCTGCTCGCCGGGCAGCAGCGAAGGATGGCTGGGGGCTGCCTCCGGTTCCGCTCTGCTGCAGGCGCTGCCTCAGGAGGGGAGGCCGAGAGCGCCGTCTGACCTGCAGCCGGACACCTGCTCTAGGTGATCCTGCTCTAGAAGGGGGAGTTGGGCTAGGGATCTCCAGAGGTGCCTGCCAGCCCCTAACACTCTTGATTTTCAATTCTCATCCGGACAGTGCCAGCAAGAACCGGGCTGCCTGCAGCTGCCAGCCCTGAGCTGACAGGGAGCCCTTGTGTTTATGGTAAATTACACGAGGAAGGTAATCACAGACCTACAGGTTTACTGACAGCCAAGACTGATGCTATGAGAAGTTGAGATGCAATGCTATGGGCAGGCAGGGCTGCTCTGGGATCACAGGATGAGCCATTACGTACCCAGCGGGGCTTTATACGGCTGGGAATTCATGGAGAGGTTGAGTGAACTAGTTAAGAACTTCGACCTCTGGCTTTCTGTTGTGACCTGTCCTGTAACAGAAAACAGGTTCTTCTGTCTATTAATGAGGCAAGGGCTCAGCTTTCTTTTTGTTCTGCTCCTACTTAAGGCAAAACTCAAACTAGAAGACACTGCCAGAAGGTNAGTTGGGCTAGGGATCTCCAGAGGTGCCTGCCAGCCCCTAACACTCTTGATTTTCAATTCTCATCCGGACAGTGCCAGCAAGAACCGGGCTGCCTGCAGCTGCCAGCCCTGAGAGAAAATCACAACATCACTTACTGTTGTGATTACACGAGGAAGGTAATCACAGACCTACAGGTTTACTGACAGCCAAGACTGATGCTATGAGAAGTTGAGATGCAATGCTATGGGCAGGCAGGGCTGCTCTGGGATCACAGGATGAGCCATTACGTACCCAGCGGGGCTTTATACGGCTGGGAATTCATGGAGAGGTTGAGTGAACTAGTTAAGAACTTCGACCTCTGGCTTTCTGTTGTGACCTGTCCTGTAACAGAAAACAGGTTCTTCTGTCTATTAATGAGGCAAGGGCTCAGCTTTCTTTTTGTTCTGCTCCTACTTAAGGCAAAACTCAAACTAGAAGACACTGCCAGAAGGTTTTCCTCCATCCTGTTCCCATTTAAATATCTGAAGAAGTCCTTCCATCTTCTGAGGACAAACTAGAAGCTCTTTTTGCCCTGACCTGGATTGTTCTCGGTTCTTTCCACACTGCCTGGTCTTTTCTGTTGAGGGACAGGACCCCCAGCAGGCAACCAGCATTCACTCACGTTCTCTGCCTGATGTGCCAGTAAGCCATGAAGTACCTCCCCCTACCCCTACTGATCCTGCAAGAGACACTTCTGGCTGCAGTTGCACTTGGGTGGAGTGGGATGAAAGCACAGATGCAGAATGAACCTATGCTGTGATAGCAGTCAGGGCTTGCCCAGACTTGACAGCTTCCCTGCCCCTTCCCAGGGGAGTGCTCTCAAGAGGGCGGGGAGAGCTTGGTAGCGCCTAAGTGGAAAAACTGGCTGGGCTGTGCAAGGAGAGGGGATTGCTAGGGGAGGGCAAGGATCTTGTGCTTCAACCTTCGCCAGCTCCTCAAGCAAAATGAGCAGCGAGCAGTGTGGATTCACAGAGGTGCCAGATCCTTGTATGGGAGCAAAGGTAAAGCAAGAGAGACTGAGCACCCACTGCCCCCCAGAGCAGCACACGGATTCCTTTTGCTCAGGGCTTAGCCTCGTTGCATGGGGCTCTGACAAGAGCGAAGATGTGCTGTCTTCGCCTTCGCTCTCTGCAGTAATGCACACCCCACAGACCACCACACGTTTTCCCCTGACAAACAGGGAACGCTGCCCTAAGAACCTGAATCTTGTCCCCTCTGCAGCACAGGGCTCTCTCTACCCCTCACTGTTTGCACCAACGACCCAGGCTCACTCTGCAGCTCCAGCACCCTGGTGACTCCTCTGCTTCTTAATTGCTCTTCCTGAGAAATGAGCCAGGCACTGATGCTATTGTGCAATGTACCTTACACAGTTCTCATGACAGGAGAGCCATCCCAGTCCAAGCAGAAAGGGACAGAGGAGAAACTTGCCACCCTCCAGCTCTCAGCTTTGTAGTCACAGGACAAATACACAGTTTCATGCCTCTGACCCATCTGCCCCGAGAGAACAAGACTGCCATTTAAGGGTTGGGAACCAGTTGTTGAGTGAGTCAGTGTCAATCATACAGTTACAGCTCGCAGAAACTAGCTCCAGAGCTAAAGGCTCCTGGACGAAGCCCAAGAGGGAGTGGAGAGGTGTGTGCAGGTTTTACACCTGACACACGAGGAGAAAAATCACAACTGAGAGAGAAGCTGAGGAGAGGAGGAAAGATATAAGACACACCTGGCAGGCAAGAGAGAGGCAGACCACACGAACAGCCCTGATCCCACTTTATGCTTAGAGATGCTCTGATCTCCAGCTCCCTGGAACCTCTCCCATGGCCCGTAGCCAGTGTCTGTCTGCATACTCACCTACGCAGCTCCCATCGACTTCCTCAAACCCCACAGCGCAGAGGCATCTGCCCATCGGTACCAGCCACTCCCCATCGGTGCTGCAGTGCATCCTGGGGGGAGACCCCGCTTCTTCCACTGCGTACTCCACACAGACCCCTGGCACTTCAGTCAGCCCTTCTGAACCTGCCAGCGTCTCTGGAAAGCGGGCCAGGCCCCGCACCACCTCCGGGCAAGTCTTGTAGTACACGCGGACAGACACCATGGCCACGCAAGCTCCAGAGTTCTGGAAAGCCAAGTAGAAGCCCCGGCGAGAGAGCTTCCCAATGGGGCACACTTCTGTGTTCAGCTGCATGACGCCCGATTCAATGTCTCTGCTTGTGAAACTTCGGTCTGCTGCCACTGTGTTGAGCTGAGTGAGAAAGAGAAAGGCGACAGCTTTAACACCTGAGCTGGCAGCAGCAGCTGGGGAACCCGTGCTCGTAAACTTCTAGGACACTAGTACCTGTCAGAGGGTGTAGGGTCAGCTGCTTCCAACGCCAGCACGCTGCTTGCTCTGCACTGGGAGGAGGTCTCAACAATGGGGTCCCCACCTTTCTTACCTCTATACTTTGTCATCTCTTTTCAACTCCCTTGCAGTCATCCAGTGGTCTTACAAAGCATTATATTCTGTTTCTCTGATTTCAGAGGCCTTTAGGAACTGCCCCCTAAAGCAGCAAATCTGTCTTAGGTGGTAATTAAGAAAATCACAACATCACTTACTGTTGTGTTTCTGAAGGTCTGGTGAATTGCAGACACCTGCTGCTAGGCTGCACCTGACCCTGATAACCGACTCTCCTCGCCACAGACCCCCTCCCCTCTGCTAATACCATCCACTCCATATAGCTGGATGGCAAACAGAAGGATCTGCACAGCAGCTGCATCTGGTAGTGGGATCATAAGGCAGGTTCAGGAGCCGTGGAGGTTCTGCATGAATTCATGGTTGGCTGCAGAGGACACAGAGGAGCACTGGGAGGGGAGTGGAATCAGTCACCAGAGTCCTGTTCCACCTGTGGTGGCCTTCACTGCCCTTTGCTTCCATGACATGCCACTTGAAGTGTGGGGCAAAGGTCAGTCAAATGAATTAGGCCCTTTTAGGACAGAACTGGGTTACAGAATCTTCTCCACAAAAAAGGTGCTCTGCAGTTCAAACGCTTCCACAGCAAGATGCCTCCTCACTGGAGGGAGCAGCCGTTAAAACACAGTGGTGTGTCCGTGCAGGGAGGAATTTCACTGCAGCAAGTGACTGCATCCAGGTCTAAACATTTTCCATGAAAATCATTCCCTCTGTCTTGTAGCAATCAGAGTAAATCATCAGAAGCTCAGAGACTTGAACGGGATTCTGTTCTTTACTTGGTGCAAACCTGCTTTATTACAAGAAGTCACACCCCTCTGGTGCCTGCTCCAGTACTTCCAAACCTCTGTGCAGCCATCCAGCACTGCTGAAGTCCTTTAGATTCCTAACCCACCCACGTGGTGCCCAGCTAAATAAGTGGTTGTGCAGGACGAAGGGCTGACCTCATTCAAAAACTCCTGTGCCTCCTATGACAAAAATTGCTCTGATCATCACAGAGGGCACAGGGGGCAAAGTTTATTGTGAGGACAACATGTCCTATTCACGCCCCTCCCCAGATGCCAGTTCTCCTGGCCTCCTCCAGCCAGCAAGACACACCTAGTTTAAGCTGAAAGATATGACTCAGCCTTCATCCCCAGGACTACCCACCTTGATGAACAGTGGGCGACGGAACTGGATCCCAACATCTTGTTCAGACTCCATGTAATAGAGGTTGAAGGTCTCTTTGCAGGTCACCACTTCACCTTTGAAGCTCTTGCAGTCCCTCACAGTAAACTTCAGCTCCACATAAATGCGCGAGGCCGCTTCACCCCGATAAATCCAGTTGGTGCGAAGCCAGTGATCAGTGTCACCCTCGGAAAGCACGCTGCAGTCCTGGTACATATAGACTGGGGTCCCATTTATCATCTGTTGCACTTCACTCCACTGCTCCCAGGGTAGAACAGAACAGAGACTGTTAGACACCTGTGAGAAACAAGTTTTGCTTCCCTATGACAAAATCTTGCCTAAGATATCGGTTGAGCATTAAGGGCTCAAAGCCTGGCTAGCTACAAGCTGCTGAGTAGAAGCTGCATCTCATCTGAAGTTCCATACCTGCCTGAACTCTTTACATAGGAAGCGAGGAGGGTACTGCAATTAGGGTCTGACTGACGCCAAACTGCAGGGAACAACTGCACATGGCTCCTTGCACACCCTCTTCTTCCTACCTTGGTCAGATTTCTCTCATACACTGCTCACGTGGGCTGGCCACTTCTCTCTGACACTAGATTTTACCTGGTTCTGGGTTTGTTTCCTCCTGACTGGTCAGATATGAAATGCAAAGAATATTCCCTTTTGAGAAATCACACGTGAGAACTGAAAACCTGCAAAGCAAGGTGTTGTCCAGGAAGAAAAGAAATCCTTTTCTCCTCCCCCCACACTAAGATCACCTTTCTCGTGAGGCTTTCGATGCTGCAACAAATTAAATTGAAACAAGCACTCATGTAGGCCCTAGCACAAGTTTAAGCATCTTGGTTTTAAATCACACCCCAGGTTCAGATGCAATTTCAACAAGGCCTCAGTCTCTCTGTTCCTCTGGGCTTGTGAAGCCTCATGATAGCACAGGCAGATTCACAGAGTTCTCCAGCAGCACCGCTGCCTCTTGTATTCACAGCACAATCCTGCAGCCTGTCCCCCAGTACCTGATACCTCAGACCACGTTACTCAACCACTGGAATACAAGAGATGAGCCTGCAGAGTGCCAAAGGAGGCTCTGCTTCTACGCCATGGCTGAGAGCAGGCCTACCTGGGGAACTATCAGAGTGCCTTCTCCAAGCTGGCAACCCTGCTGATAGCACAGGCTGGACTCAGTGCACACTACCACCCCCCTCCCAGGAAGTTCTGTGGATGGTGTGTCCCTTCTCGTTTCCTTTTTCTCTCTGTAATTAATCTCCAGTGTTACCCCACCCTCTTAATCTGATCCAGCTGGCGCGTACCTGCACCACACCGGACTTACACTTCTTTCACTTGCTGGAGTGAAGTAACACAGGACAGCAAGACATGGAAGCAGACGTACCAGTCCGAACTGATCCACCAGAAGGGAATCACTTATCATCTCCTGTGCTATTCTACTGAAGACATTCTGGAAAATGCTACTGAATGCTACACACCCCAAGGTATACTGGAGGAGAGGTTAGAAAGGAGAGTAAGAGCACAGCACCTTTCACAAGAAACTGCCAATGACAGGGTGGACTTTAGAAGCATTTTGCCCTGAGTGTCTGCCGCCACCAAGCCGGTGGGAAAGCCTTAATTGCATTTTAGGGCTCAGAGTTAGACCAGTTTCTAGCAGCAGTTTGTCCTAAGGCAGCGCCACAGACAAGTGTCACCAGAGAGCAGCTTTCTGCATGTCTCACCGAAAGACAGAAGCTGTTGTAATGCATGTCCCACATACAGCACTCTCAGAACTTCAGCAGTGCAGGAGCAAAGTTTCACCTTCAGTGGTGACAGAACTACTAGAAAACTTTTTCTTTAAGCTCCACTGCTGGAAAAACTCCAGCTGCTAACTCCTGCATTTCTTAGCTTGCCTCAGCCCAGTTTCTTCCAGACGGAGCTCTTCAGGGCAAAGATGCTTAGCACTGAGTACTGCCTGGTTTCACATGCACTGTGGTGCAAAGAAATAACAAGGGAGTCAGACTTGGTTTCTCTAGACTGCACTGCTGATGGGTAAAGGAAGTAAAATGAGGATATTATTTATGCTAACAATACGGAGTTATTGTTAAATATGCTTGTGACTTCATTATAAAGTGAAGCTTTTAAATTCAAAGTAGCAGAGGAAAACTGTTACATACACACTTAATGAAAGGGTGATGAGGCCAGAAGTTGCTAGGCAACCGTCTCACATCCTCAAAGAATCTGCTGCAAAATCAGAATGTGTGCCTCTGATTTTTAATAAACGTGTGTGGCAGAGTCTGGTTCAATCACTATTAATTACCTGGCACTCCACTTTGTCTGCCAGTGGCACTGAATCAACTTCCTTTGATAGTATAACTTTCTACCCATGTAATCCCAGACTCTGTGTCCTTGTTTGGCCATAGGATGGGAAGCATTCCTCAAGGAGAAGCGGGGAACAGCGCAAGTCAGACTTCCTCGTTTTGGCAGCGAGGGAACCGCGGTTTCATGACGCCACAGAGAACTTCCACAGCAGATTCAGAACCAGCTAATTAGGATGAAAAGGACCCCTGGAGATCATCTAGTCCAGTTCCCTGCTCCAAGGAAGCTCCAGAGTTCTCAAACTCTTCACAATTTTTTCTTCAAAATTCCTGTTAAACTCTTTTGAATTCTTTTTTTAGTTTAAACTAAATTAAAATTAGTTTAAACTAAAAATTTAGTTTAGTTGTCTTTTAAATTAGTCTTTAAACATTTAAAAGCTTTTATAACCTTTAAAAGTTCGCTAAGAAAACAAAAAGCAGTACATTCAGGAGAGGGCCATGAATTAGTAGCTTGTCTTTCTTTGAACAAGTCCATTGGAAAACCGGGGGGGGTTTCTCGACTAGTCAGGAACTCACACACTAATACAGGTACTGAGCTCCAGGGATTTATTCTTCAAAGTCCCAGTCTGGTGGTGAATACAGAGCAAAATGATTCAGTACAACAACTACTGACAAGTGAATGACAACCTCAAAGCGAGAGTAGTGTCTCAATAACCTCAAGAACACTAAGTTTAGGGAATAGGAGAGCAACTTTCCACCCACTGGTAGGCTGGACGTGGTATAAAGCAAGCGGTGGAGATGAGCTGTCTTGATGAACGCAGTTCAGGATGAGTTGAATGGTCATCTGGAAATGCAGCAGTAGATATTTGTAGTAAACATTACTGGTTTGGTCTGCCATGTCAGTAAAACTCCCAGGGTAAGTGATGTCTGCCTTGCTAGACTCTGAATTGATTATACAGTTTGAGGCTCTGAAGCCTAAGGAAAAGTTACTCTCTTTTTTATACAGCTGAGCCTTCTCCAGGTTAGGTGTGCAGTACTGTCTAGGACAACCTGTGATTCCTCCTTGGATCTGCTATAAGGTATAAGATGGAAACTAACTGAGACAAGTCGTGTCTTCTTGGAGCTACTATCTCAGGCTCTGCAGGCCCCAGTAAAGTGGTCTCTTCTGGGTTTAGTCTTTTTCTAGGTGAAAACAAAAAATAACCACCCAAACTTGTTATTCTGATGAATACAGATGTCATCCTCACTAATAAAAAGACAGGCTACCAGCGACACAGGAAGCAGTGTGACTGTACTGCACAACCTTAGGCTCCAAGTGAAGAGCTTTTGTCTTGCAATAGTAACGCTGTCTCCAGCTCCAGCTCCTCAAGGTCTTGCTCTGCCTCCACTCAGCTAAAAGCATGCCTGATGTGACCTGTATTTCATTTGCTTTCCCATTAGCTTAGCACATGGCCTGCAGAACCCTGGGGAAAGAAGGCAATGGCAAGGCAAGGCTCTTGCCAATAGGCTTAAAGTTACTGAACTAAGATGCGAGTCTCCACTGAAAAAGTTGAAGTTTATGAACTGAAAGCCAGTAAACTTTTAAAACCTTGGTGCAGAGAGCTGCACTAACATGAACGGAGTGGCTAGGTTAGGGTTAGCACAGCCAGCTACAGCACAACCCCCTTAGCAAGTGCGTGTACCTTCCACCCACCACACACAGAATTCAGAGTGCCAGTTTAATCCAGTCATTCTCCTACTGAAGAACAACTGCAGGGCCCCAGAAGAGAAATATTTTTCAGCAAAAATACCCTGGCGTGCCAAGCCTGAAATCACCTAGCAGAACAGGCACCACCAAGTGGTTTCTGTCTCCTTCTCGTAGCAGCACTTTAGCCTGGGGAGTCTCTTTGACTTTTCTACAGTGGCATTTGCATGCTACCGTAACCAAAGCAGCCTTCCTGGAATAGATTCAGAGTCGAAAGGCAGCTGAACGTTACAGGTTTGGCTGTACAAGATTCTCAGCGCAGTGCCTCAGAGGAAAGACTAACAATAGAGACATCTTGCTGGTATCTGCTGTCACACAATGAACAGCTTCTCTTCGGCTAAAACACAACTGACAGAGGTCTTGTTGGTGGGTAAAGCTAGAGCAGCCAGTCATACATAGCAGAACAGCGCTGCTCCGGCAGTATTCCAGAACAAAGTTAGTGTGACCCTCCTCTGAAAGTTTCCCAACACCCCTGCAAGTGTTTTTGCTGGTGTGGAATTCAGATGATGATACTGAAACAAGCATGGTGACACCTAGACACTTAACTTCCCGAGTCCTCTCACCCCAGATCTGAGAGTAGCAAAGAGGCTGCTTTTATTTTTAACTTCTTTTATCATCGGGAAATGGCCAGGGACCTTTGACTTCACCAAATCACCATGGAATCGTTGATGGAACGGAACAGAGCAGTAACCTCTACCTGTCTGCAGAACCTCACTGGGTATGATAGACTTTTCCCCCGAATGATCCGGTGATCGTTTTCAGGGAGGAGCAACTGCATTATGTAACTACTTGGCCTTTAGGGCAGCAGCACACAGGTTTCCATTCCACCCATCTGCTTCCAGTTGGACTCGCATGTAGGTTCTGACAGGAAGATAAGGGCCTAATGCAAACCACAGAGCTCCAGCGCATCGATTACAGAACCTGTTTTATCAAACAGATCTGGTGTCTGCTCATTCTCTGAACTGTCTGGCTACACTAATGCCTCGTATGAGAACAGGCTGCGGTCACAACAGCTGCTCCTGTACTCCAACGTTTCATCTAGTTATTCTGGAACGTGTTTTTCATAGACATCTAGTTTGCTGACACCCACTACAGTACCAACAACTACACAAAGGACAAGGGTTGACAACCAGATGGCAGATCCTTCGAGTTCGTGGCTGAAGTCACACAAATGATAAAGCAAGCGTTAGCTCCTGTTATTTTGCACTGCACTGCACACCGTGAGACACCCATTACGAACAGAAGTTGTGTCGTTTCCTTCCAAAGCAAAGGGTTGGGTATGCTGTGATCTACGGATCTGTATGGTAGGTCAGGTTGACTGCCAGCATTCACCGACCACCTTGGAAAGGAGTGATACGGCCACGGGCGATACCTGTCCTGTTTGCATAGGCTTGTGTTAAGGACAGAGCAGGTGGTATCGTTCCTTTTCTTTATGATCAAACCCACGTGGAGAGAGGGCAGTATGGAAGTAACCGCGAGGAGCCAGCGGTTTCCAGGTCAAGCTTAGAGAACTCAAGAACCAGGCCGTGGAAGCAGTGGAAAGAGACTTCCAAGAAACTGGATGAACATGCCCATTTGTCTGCAACACCACCTCTGAGATGGTAAGAGCCACACTTCCAAGCATAAATGCATCTAGCAAAGACACAGCAGCCCTTCCTTTATAACCTGCCTGCCTGAAGGCTCACCAGTATTTTGGTTGGTTTTAAAAACCCAAACAGCTTTTATTATATTTTAAATAGCCTGTTAGTCTCCTTGGAGGACCATGCAGACTCACCTCAAAGCTTCAGCTGACTTGTGGTGCTCACTGAACCTTGTCTACTCTCATTCAACAACTATAAAAGGGTGAATCAGCTTCCTGAAGCTGCCAGGCAACAGTGTTGTCATCACCACAGTGCCTGAGCAGCTGTGGTGACTGTCAGGCCTTTAGAATGTCTTCACTTCAGCTCAGAACATGGTCTTCTCTGCCCTTCAGGTCACAGCACTGAGCCGTACTAGCTGAGATTACCTGGGTCTGTGACAGTCGGTGGCATCCTAGCCTACCCTGTCTGTTGATGAACAGCTGCAGGCAATGTCAGGGTATCACCCTAAATACATGATGCAGAGCAGCTCCCACTTCCATTAGTAGTTGGCTTTACTAAGTGTTTGCTCTTGCTTCTGCCCAGATCCTGTTTCCACTTGGAACACCTGAGCCCCTACGCTATAGTGAAGCTGAGAGCAGCCTGAGATGTACGCTGGTGCTGTATGGCAGGTTCAGAGGTGATGCCATTGCTTCGAGTAAGACCTTAAAGGGCACACACTGTCAACAGCTGGCGATAACAGCACTTCTGACGGTTATTTTTCACACTGCCTTCAATACTGCAAACACCTGAGTGGCTGGGGCTCACTCCAGGGCTATCTGAGTAAAACAAGGAGCACTCCGATCAGCTGAATTGTCCCATTTCATCAAACAGGAGTGCTGGGCTGGAATCACTTGCAGGAGGGCTATGTGGTCCCTCATGAGCAGGCCTATCTGTCCGAGTACTAGTGATAGGAACAGAAACCTGCCATCAGCTGTTAATACCTGGGACATCTCAGTCTGGTAGAACACATCCTCACTGCCTGAATCTGAAAGCATGTGAACACAACGATGTTGTCAGTGGCATAAAAGCTGCTGACAGGTCACAGGGACTTGATCTAGTCTGTTATCTAAGGAAAACAACTGAGCAGTGCAGGGCTGTCCAACGCGTAGGGTTTAATATGAAAATAGCAGCACTATTACATAACCAAAATAGAAGACTGGGCACTGGCTTACTCAGATGGCAGTCACACAGCTTTGACAGCTGCTGTGTTCACAGCCAGCTCTCCTGTGGCACACGGGGTGCCAAACTGCACAAGAATTACAGCACTTCCAACCTTTTCCAAGTGTTTTTGGAGCTGCAGTCATCGTGGTTAACGGCTGTTTGTGAACAGCCTCTGGGGTACGTGAGGTCACTGGATTAAATGCACATCCTTAGCCCTGTGTGAAGGGTTTAGAAAAACTGACTGGATGAGGTGCCATTCACCTAGGAGACGTGGAAGTTTGGAACTCATAGCAACACTTGGAAGTGCGTGTGGAAGCAAGCACATGGAGTAGGCAGGAAAAAAAATGAGTGAGGGCAATGGCAGCCTGGAAGGAGACTAAAAATAATCTGTGAGATTTACTAACACTGCAATCCATGCAGGAATATAGTCTGGGGAGAAAAAGCTCCATACACCAGCTACCATTTGAGAACTGAGCACTGCTGACCCTTTAACGTGTAATAGATACAACAACATTCAGCAGTTAGTGACAATTGCTGCCTTCATGTGATTTCTGAAAGAATAAATCAAAGTCGCAGAGTACCCTTGTTTGGAGGATTATCAAGTCCAACCTTTGACCCAGCACTGCTAGGTCATCACTAAACCATGGCATGAGCTAGATGTCAGATGTTAGGGTTACTTGGTTGGTTTTAGGTTGGATTGGATGATCTTTAAGGTGTTTTCCAGTCTCATCAGTANAATAAATCAAAGTCGCAGAGTACCCTTGTTTGGAGGATTATCAAGTCCAACCTTTGACCCAGCACTGCTAGGTCATCACTAAACCATGGCCTTAAGCACCAGGTCCACACATTTTCTAACTACCCCCAGGGATGGTGACTCTGCCGCTGTTGCAAGGTGTGATAACCCTTTCAGTGAAGAAATTCTTCCCAACATCCAACATGGCATGAGCTAGATGTCAGATGTTAGGGTGACCTGGTTGGTTTCAGGTTGGACTGGATGATCTTTAAGGTGTTTTCCAGCCTCATCAGTACTGTGATAACCTCCTCTGGTGCAGGTTGCAGCCATGCCCCCCAGTCCTGTTATTTTCTGCTCCAGAGCCAGCCCCTGATAGCTCCAAGATCCTTTCATGTAGCTGTAGAGAGCAGTAAGGCCTCCTTTTCTCTAGGTGAAACACAAGACTTGTGCTCCAAACCATTCACAAGCCTCACTATGCTTCTCTGGACATACTCCAGCACTGGTATGTCCTTCCTGTAGTGACCGACTCAGATCGTTTGTGCCTGAGCTCAAAATTCGAGCTGAGTGTGTTAACGAAAAACCTGTGTGAAATTACCATGTAAGCAAAGACAAGCTGAAGAGGGAAGGGACCACTGGGTCAACCCCCGTCTCCTGCCCACAGCACAGCTAACTTCAAAGCAGGGCGGGTTGCTCAGGACCTTGCCTACAACAAAAAATGCTGGAGGATGACCTGACTCTTCATCAGCACCTGCTCAGAGGTGATGCAATTACACTTGAAAGGAACTAAGAAATCAATAACCTTTGACACCGCTGTGTTATAAGGTACCAAGAAGGAGTGCTGCTATGCCCAGTATATGATTCTGTTCATGATAGGCTTTGAGAAGTCCTTTCTTGTGAAAAAAATCACTGCAAGTGTCCATCAGTCCAAGTGACTAGGCTGTCTGTGTCGGAGCAGGTAAATCCTGGGCTCCTGGCACCTTCCAAGTGATCACCATTAGCTCTCTAAGCTCTGTTAAAAGATGGGAACGTACCACTGCACTGCACTGCACTGCACTACACCTACTCACGGCCAACAGCTACTGCTGACTCAAAACTTCAAAGGCAAAAAAAAGAAGGTAAGAAATTTGGTAGATGATCTGGAAGGGGGGTTGCGTGGTAAGGTGGATAAGGAAGTGACTACAGGAACTATGGTCTGCATGTTTTTAAGAGCCTACTTTTCAACAGTAGCCTAAAATGAGTGAAACTATTGATATCTATCTGTGAACAAGGCAGCTCAAACTTCCTAGGGAACAAACTTCTACAGCCATTTTACATACAGGCTACCTTCAAGCCTACACAATTTTCACTGCCAGTTAATGTACTCTAGAAATGCAGAAAGATGACCCACGCTGTCCGAACCCAGTCAGTACACGGCTTGGTGTCCTCAGGCTAAGCATTAACAGCAGCACTGTCTGTGCTGGGTACAAACCAAGCCTGGCCATGAAAGTATCACATATGGCAAGCCACTCCATCCACTGGCTGAGAGCATCAAGAAAACAGAGGTGTCGTTCTGCCTCCACAGGATCACCCAACATCCTCTGAGCTGTCTCAGAAAACCTGCCCACATAAAGCACGGAAGTGTCTCACAGCACATTTCTTCAGTGGGTGATAAGCTCACCGACAGGAGCTCTCTGCTAGGTGAGGGGAGGTACAAGCAGCAGCGTTACATTAAATATAACCTTCAGCTCTGGATGCCACACAGCCTGGAAGTTTCCAGCCTGTTAATCATCAACCTAGTCAGACTACTCAGTATTGATATTGGCTCTTTTGCCCCAAAAATGCTCTGAATTAATCTCGGTTTTCTTTCAAACGTAGTTACTTCATTTTGAAAGAATGTTTTCAGAAAGCTGTTCAGATTACTGACTCCAAGAGAATCACCCATCGTTTCCCATTTGCTTGTGGCAAGTCGTGAGCTTTCCACCTAACAGTTACTGGGAAATGACGGCATTGAACAAACCTCTGCAGTGGAGTCGCTCATCACAAGTCTACGAATCTATTCAGCCTTCTTCATCAGCCATCAGGATCCTCATCTGTTAGTTTAGTTTGCTCTCAGACCATGTTTTCCAGAATCTTGTAGCATTCTGAGTTACAACTACGTACGTTAAATGTATGTATTTCTAAAGGCACATAGAATCACAGACCAGCTCTGTCTGGAAGAGACCTTCGAGATCACTGAGACCAACCTTTCCCTAGCCCTGTCATCACCACTAAGCCTTGTTCCCCAACACAACATCTACCCCTCTCTTCAATACCTCCAGGGAAGGGGACTCAACCCCTCCCTGGGCAGCTGTTTCAGTGCCTGACAGCCCTTTCAACGAAAAAATCCCTCCTGACATCCAACCTGAACCTCCCCTGGTGCAGCTTCAGGCCATTTCCCCTTGCCCTGTCACTGGTCACTAGGGAGAACAGAGCAACCCCCACATCTCTACAACCTCCTTTCAAGTAGCCGTAAAGAGCTCTCCCCTCAATCTCCTCTTCTCCAGGCTAAACACTTAGCTCAAGCCAGCTTCCAGCACTACTGTGCAAAACAAATTAGATGTTCCATAACAAAGGGTTTGTCTTTGATCAGATTATTTTCAGAGTTCCCTTCTCAGTGTCTTCTTCGAGTCTGTTGAAGGCAGACTTCACCCTGACCATGTCTGGAGCCTGCGACTGGCTGCAAACTGCCACGGAGATGACTGACGGGGATAACAAACAGAACAATGGGCAGAACACGATCTACCTGTATGTCTGAGTAGGGCATCTGGTTTGAGTGGGGTGTAGTAATAATAACCACCAAAACAGCCGTACTAATAACACACGTGTAGTTGTGCCAGCACAGAATAACCTCACTGCCTAGCCCTGGTGCACCCAGCAAGACTAATCAGGAAGAAACAGAGGCCGGGCTGAATTTAAACCACCCACAGAAGAAAGCTATGAAAATTACCTAGAAATAGGCTGAACCCAAGTTTATTTTATAAGCAGCAAGGATATAGACTCCTTCCCCACAGGAAAGCTTGGGGCTTGCTAGACAGATGACAGCACAGACGGCGAACTGGAATTATGCTAACTGCTGCAGCATTAGACCCCGAATTGCCTTTTCCCTGCGTCTTCCTCCCACCATTGACACCGTCCTGCTGTTAGGAAAGAAACCACCTTTGATAACGCAGCTTTGGATGATGGAGAGCCTGCTCAACTGTACGTCATACAGAAGAGCTGCAAATTAGCCGGGAGGTCGGCTGTCACCGTGGGTGCAGCCCTGCAATGCAGTTTCGGAGTTGATTTTGAGTAACTGCCATCAACTCAATTTTAGTCATAAAGCAAACAGAGGCGTCCCTCTCATCATGGTCAGCTCTGTGGGCCATTAGGGTTGGGTGTAGAGCCCTGGAACCCTGCAGCCCACTGAGTAGGCCAGATTGCTGGACCCTGAGTTGACAGCTATTTCTTTCAGTCAGCTGATGAACTGTAAGAAAATGCAACTGAATCACTCAGTGTAGTAGTCACCAGGAAAAAAGGACAACATTAAACAAAGACTCTGAATTCCTGAGGCCTTGGAGACAGAAATACTTAGAAAGCATACAACACTCAATATTGGCAGGCAGGGTGAAATTGCAGCTTGTATAATGCTTTTCCATCATTGAATACTCCTGGTGGCTCCCATTCTTTGAAGGTATGTACTCACCCCTACTTCTGGAGGGTCTGGAAGCCAGCCCAGTTCACCCTGTGCAGTGCTGGTGTCAAGCAGATCCACTGAAAACCAGAAGGGAAAAAAAAATTCAGTGACCCACCTGATGGCCCACGGAATGGTTTCATCCTTGTTTTGTCATGCATGAGGAAGCAGGCGCTTCCTCTCTCAACCACACACGTTTTTACTTTCAAAAAGCACAGGAGGATGGCAAGATGCAAGGGAGTGCAGCTCGTCAGGAGTTAAAAGGCATTCCTCATATACATGCGACCCCCTCCTTCCAAGCAACAGCCACAGCATCAAAAAAAATGCAACCGTGACAAATTTTCTGCTTCCTCAAGCTTCCCAAAACTCGAGCAGCAGGCTGCACCCTATTGACATTCAGCAGCAGCTGAACACACATCTTTCCAGGGAACAGGAAGGCAGTAGGTAAAGTGGATGAAGAGGCAGGTGATCAAACGAATTATCAACACAAAAGATCAATGATTGTCGCCCAGAGGTGTTACTCGGTTCTAGAAACACAGGGGAAGCACAGAGCAGGGGCTGGGTTTGCGGATGGATTCCCCCCTATTCACTGGATTCACCCAACATCCAAGAGGAATCAAAGCTCATGTCGGAGTTGTATTGCCAGGCCTAAACCTAACCTTGCCCCAACACTCCCCAGGCCTAGCTGGCATACCGCACCAACACCCCAACGACTCGGACGCCTGCACCCTAAGAAACACCAGGCACCCAAACCCCTGAGATGCATTAGCTGCTCGAACTGCCGAGCTAACTCGGGCTGCCCATCGTGTGACGGTGACCCAGACACTCACCCCACCACGGCAGCTTTAGCCACCATACCCGAAGGGTAACAGCCCCTGAGTTTTGCTACCTCCTGCAGAATTGGCTGTGTGAAGTCTTAGCTCTGGAATCACAGAATCACTGAATTATTGAGGATGGAAAAGATGGCCTGGTACCACAACATCAGCCAGACCAGGGCACTCAGTGCCACAGCCAGTCTGTCCTTCAACACCTCCAGGGATGGGGCCTCCATCACTGCCTGGGCAGCCACGTGAGAAAGGAGAAATTTAGCAGTATGCTCATTTTTAAGCCTCAAAGAAGTTTGACAAGGTGCTCAGTATGTCCTCAAAGCTTGATCTGAAGACACACTGTGGGCAAACAGGGAGAAGAGGAACTGGAGTAAGCCACAGTGCTGGATGTACAGCTTTGTGCCTGCCTTTGGGTGTACGAACCACTGGTTTCTGTGTGCCTATCACAGCTGCAGCTCAGGAACACAGCGAACACAAACTCCGTGTATTCCCTTCTGCAGTCCTACGGGTCATCATTTCTAAATATCTCAGAAAACAATTTGGAGGTGAAAAGCAGGAGGGGGTAAATATTCAAACGGCCAGATTTGCTCCCTCTCATTTGACTGCTTTACAACACCGCCTGCCAACTGCAAGGAATAGAGTGTGAACTGCAGATCAGCAGGAGTCCTGTGGAATGAGGAAGCAGGCTGTGGGCTCAGAATCAGAGATAAGAGGGATTGCACTGCTGTTCTCACCTCTGAAACACCCTTTCAGGATTGGGAGAAGGGAAAAGCAGGAATCCAGGTTTTGCAGGTTTGCAGAGTACGGTCATATGGCAGAGTCTTCCCAGCCAAAACCTCCTTGTCCAGACAAGGCTCCTCACTCACCTTCTATTCTCAATCTCTCTATTTGAGATACTAATTCTTGTGCTGGCTCAAAAAACTCCCAGGGCGAGGTAGCCTGTCCTGCCACAACCATCACCCAGATAATATCTATCCCATGCACTTCAGGCTTGAAGCATTTATGTGGAAGTGAGAGGAGCTGCATGGCAACTTCCATCAGAGCAAGGAGAAAGGAACTCAGAGGTGTTCAGGACTGGAACCCTGCAGTTGCTGTGTGCCATGCTGCTGCTCCACCAGCATTGGCACCTTCAGCTGCCAAGTACCCACTGGAAGGGGTACAGCCGGCTTTCAAGAAGCACCTCTCACAGTAAAACCCACAACAGGGGTTCTTCAAGAAACGAATGAGTCAGCAGAATGGCAAGAGCAAGGCTAATACTCGGGGGGCTAAGCTCTTTGGTCCACAGCCTCAGCGCTGGGAATCTCTTGGGACTGTCCAAACACACGGGAGGAGGAATTCCCAAAAAGGAGAAAGTCTTTAGATAAGAGAGGATGCTGGGGAAATGAGCTCACCTTAGGGAAGAGTGGATCACAGAGACACACCAAATGAGATGGTTCAGATAGGGGACAAGCTGGCAGAGAATCCCTGAGGGCTACTGGCTACTACTGGTCTCACACTTATGGAAAAGAGAGGCTGCATAGTGCTACCTTGCATTACTTCTCACCTAGGCTGGCCTTACCCATCGTGTCTGCTAGCTGCATCCATGTAGCTGGATCCTTAAGTACAAACACACTTGTCAAGAACACTTTACAAGAGCACTCAGCACTTGCACAGCCTGAGAGGAGCCCATGGCTGGACTGCCGGTTATGACTAAGTCCTCTCAATCGCGGGCCTGGAGCAGCAAAGGAGGGGACTGTCCTCGAGATGGAGAAGCCCCAGTATGTCTCACTGTGTGAAACAGCGACTAGAAGCCTCCAGTAGGAATTAACCACGGGGGAAGGCAGGGAGCAGCACAGAGAGGCACCCTGCCTCACCCCTAACCCCAACCCTCACGTCTCCACTAAAAATGCCCATCTCCCAGGTGTTTCACAGCCAGTGTGCATCTGCCAGGGCGGAAGCAAGCAACTTCACTGTCTACTGAGAGGGCTAAACGGAACAGAGAAGGGAGCCTTAAGTGGAAGAGTACACTGTGACGGCTAGCTCTGCCTGCCCGGCGCGGGGAGGTGAGAGGCTGTCCCACCTTCCAAGCTCCAGAAAGCCTCCTGTCCTCCCGCTCACAAGGGTTAACTGCCAGGAGGGCTTCCCGGGGAAGCTGCGGGGGTGTTGGCAGGGGGCGAAAACCTCCGAGAGCCTATGTTTAAACTTGTTATCTGCAACGCTCATGTTTAAGGCAAATAGAGGCAGCATTCTCTTGGATCACCGGGTACGCTGAGGCATTTGCTTTTACACGGGGAGGGAGGGAGGACACAGCCGGGCTCAGGTGGGTGAGCCACCAGGACTCTGCTCCCGGCCCCCTACCCACACACCTGCCCTCCTCAGACACTCCAGGCCCGCTGCAGGCCCTCTGCAGGCCCCTCCGGGCAGCCTGTGCGGTCCCCGGAGCCACACGCTGTCACCCGGCCCTCACCCCTAGCCCTCCGGTCCTGCTCCCCCCAGCCCAGCCCCGCAGGCGGAGGGGTCCCACACTTACCTTCCTTCCCAAACACCTCGGGAGGAGGGATAGCCCAAACGAGAAGGAGCCCGAGGGAGAGTCCGAGCCCAGGCCTCGAGGCTCTACCCTCCATGCTGGCTGGAGGGGAGGCCCGGCTCCCAGCCGCCGCCGCCGCGCTGCCGGCTCAGGCCTCCGCTCCTGGAGAGCTGCCGGCGGGGCATGAGCCTCTCCCGCAGCCTCCTGAGCGGAGCGCACGCATTGCACAACCGCCCTGCCTGGCCCTCAGTTATGATGAAAGATCAAGGCGAGTGGGTGGAGAAGCTCTACTGCCTTTACTTGTTTGAAAGGGGCCGGTCACAGCCTCCCCATCTGGCAGGCAAATAAACCCACCTTAAAGGCTCCCACCTTCCTCCCCGGGAGCCTCCCTCCACCTTTGCTCCAGTCCCGGCGGAAGCTCCCAGTTGCCACCTCCTGGGCAAAACTCGGCCTCCCGTGCGGCTCTCCCTTGGCTGCCAGGGGCTCACACAGCTTTATCCTTTATCCTTCTCCTTGGAGGAAGGAAGGCCCTTCGTTGCCGATGGAAGGCGCCGGCTTTTCAGTGAAGAGCCCCGTCGGACCGGTGCTGGCACAGAGGAGTCAGAGAGCCCTCTGCGCGCCCTTCCTGAAGGGCTTGGTTCTGTTCAGCTGGGGGAGCATCAGACTCCCCATCTCGGGGTCTGAGCCCCTGCTCAGGCAGAGGGCTTCTTACAGCCTGGAGAGGAGGAAACTTCTCCTTCTCTACAACTCCCTGAAGGGAGGTTGCAGTCAGGTCAGGGGCTCAGGCCCTTCTCCCAGGCCACCAGTGCCAGGAGGAGAGAGGAGGCCTGAAGCTGTGCTAGGGAGGGCTGGATCTTAGGAAGCCCTTCCTCGTGGAAAAGGGGATCAGACCTGGGGATGGACTGCCCAGGGTGGTGTTGGAGTGCCCCGTCTCTGGAGGTGCTTAAGGACAGGCTGGCTGTGGCCCTGAGTGCCCTGGTCTGGCTGATGGGGTGATGCTTGATCATCAGCTGGGCTTTTCAGCCTCAACAGTTCTGTGACTGTCTCCCAGTCGGTATCTGTGCTTGGGATTACCCCAGCTCAGACTCAGAACCTTATCCAGTTCACTTATCCACTTGACTTTCCCCACTTGACCTTGTCCACGTTTCAAGCCCTTGGCTCCCTCTGCATGGTGTCCCTCCTTCCTGTCGTGTCAGCCACACCTCGCTGCTTGGTGTCATCTCTAAACTTGCTGAGGGTTTTGATTCCAGAGCTGAACTGGGCTCAAAGACAAAACAGAGTCCTCCCCAGGCGCTGGCCATTAAAGAGGGGCTGACCCTTGTGACCCCCCAGCTTTTTACCGAATATGATGTGTATGGGATGGAACTCCTTGTTGGTCAGTAGCATCACTTGTCCTCTCTGCTCCTCCCTGCAGGTCCTGTCTCTCACTGACTGCACCCCCAGCGTGGTGCATAGGATTTAGCAGTGACCTTGGTCCGCACAGTTATTGGCAGCAGCCTTTCTGCACACCAGTCCTTGGTAGGAACTGTAAGGATCAGTGTTGTCCCTTGGATCAGCAGACACTGGCTAACTGCAGGACGTGTGGTTACTCAGAAGAGACTGAGCTGAGAAGTAAAACCACCAAGCACAACTATTTCTGTTCTAACTCAAGCCAGGACACCAGTGCAGTGCAGTACTACAGGTGAATATCCATACAACTCTTTATTTAAGGGACAGGGTCCCTCTTCTTGTGCATTGTGATGTCGGATTTTGTCCTTGTGAACTGCTGGAGGAAACTAATTCGGTGAATCTGGGCAACTTAACTTGAAAACTTAATCCTTACAATCGTATCCTAAGGTGTATGCGTCCATGACTTTTTCACTGTCGTGGAAAGCTTCCTGTCTCTGTCACGCTTTTTGATGGTGAGAAGCTCACTGTGTATTTTAAACCCTCAGAACCTTGTCCTGTGTTCCTAGTCCCTCTGAGTAATTCTTAATTGCAGGGCATGTGTTTCCACTCTGTTTCCCACTATCCTGTTCCTTGATTAGGTATCTGGCTGGAAAATATCACTACACAACACACCTGGGCTTTCCTCCTACAGATATGTGGGCTTGTGGTGAGAGAAGTGAGGAGGAATGGTATGCACCGGGTCTCGTCTTGATGCACTGTTGGGACAGTCAAAGGGCGCTCCTGACTGAGTCGGGACACGCTTCCTTTGAACTGCAGTTCAGAGAGAGCTCTTTCTGAGTACGTGTGATAAAGAGTTTACTGGATGTGCCGTTCCTCAGGTTTTAGGAAACCACGGGTTTCACCATCGTGCTGTTAAGTGTCCTTTCAGGTGACGTACGAAACCGAGCGTAGAGGCGGTTATTGGAGTTCTTCACTTGGTGTTTCTCCCCAGCCATCAGGACAGCCCTTGGTATCGGTGTGTCTGTGCATCTTGGACTGCCTCTCAGTAGCACATTGTGGGAACAGGTGTGGAGAGCCCCCGGGGCCTAAATCACAGTCTCCAACCAGCCCTGCTCGGGTCTACAGGAGGCACTCGCCCTTTCCCTCTGGCCCCTGATTCACGTCTTTTACCTGCCATCTTTCCAACGCCAATCCCTGATGGCTCTGTTTCAGTGCTCCGTTCCCTGCAGAGAACTCGCGCTGTCTTGTTCTCAGCTCTATGACATCACTCTCATATTCTCGTGTTTACTTTTTATCTTGGAAGGTTTTCTGGCTTTGCTCCACCAGCAGTTATCTTAGACTATCTCAAACAGGCAACCTCAGACAGCGTTTCTGCAGAAAAGGACTCCTGCCTCTGGTGGTTTGGGCTGTGGTGCTGGTTTCGTAGACGAACTCTTTACATTCAGAAATACAAACTCCATCTTAAGCAGGTATTTTAAACTCCCACAAAGCAGCACAAGTGACTCCTCTTGATCATAAAGTGGCCACCCCTAGCTTAAGGAGTTGAGGTTTTGACTGCACAGGTAGTCGACCTGTTTGCCTTTCTTCCCTGAGAGGAATAACAAGGGCAGAGGAAGAAATGAAGCTGAAAGAGTCGGGGTGTAGGTGTGGGCTTTCACTCCCAGTAGAAGCAGGGCACACTCCCTCACTCTTCCTCACATATACACAAAGAAACACCGTTGGAGACGCACAGGCTCTTACCTGAACAAGACCCTGAGCAATGTGATTTAACTTTGGAACTAACTCTGCTCTGAACAGGCACTTGGGCTAAAGACCACCAGTAATTCCTTCCCAGTTTAATCTTCTGACTCTGTTCCACACTGGCAAACGAGCAATGATGTCTTCCTGCCACCAGGAATACAGACAGCTCCAGGGCTCCAGTCAAAACTGGGAGAGCATCTCTACCATACAGACACCAGTGGCCATGACCCTGAATAAAACTCCATGGCTTCTTCATCCACCATGTACTGCGAGGTGCCGCGCTTCCCACCGATGCCCTGTCTTTAATGACCAGTCCAGTTATCCCCAGCCTGCTGAGCTGGAAGACAGGGATGGAGAGCAGAATACACTTCCCAGGCTCCAGGCTAGTAACCTGTTGTGCCACCCGGACGCTCACCAGTCCATGGGGTGAGATGGGATACATCCAAGAGAGCTGTCAGGGAAGCTTGCCAAACCACTCTCCATCCTGTATTAAGGCTCCTGGCTCACAGGGTTGGTCCCAGATAACCAGATAGCTGGAGCCTTGATAACGTGACCCCAACCCACAAGAAGAGTGGGAAGGGTGACCCAGGCAACTGCCAGCCTGGCCTGTACTGGAGAAGATTACGGAGCGGCTCGTCCTGAGTTCCCACAGCAAGGGCAGGACAACCAGGGGATCAGCATGGGCTTATGAAGGGCAGGTCTTACTTGACCAACCTGATCTCCTTTTAAGATGAAGTGACCTGCCCAGTGGGTGAGAGGAAGGCCGTGGATGTTGTTTACCTGGGCTCCGGGAACGCGTTGTCACTGGATAAACACTGTTTGCCAGGCTGACCCTAGAAAGTTGTGTCGGATGGAGTGAAATCAGGCTGGCGTCTGGTCCCAAGCTGTTTCACAGGGCTCAGTGCTGCAGTCAGCCTTGTTCAGCATCTCTATCAACGATCTGGCTGAGAGGACTGAGTGCACCCTCAGCAGGTTTGCAGATGACACCAAACTGGGTGGGTGTGCCGATCCGCTTGCGAGGAGGAAAGCTCTGCGGGGGGACCTGGGCAGNAAGCTCTGCAGGGGGACCTGGGCAGGCTGGGGCGATGGGCTAAACTGTGTGAGGCTTGACAAGGCCAGAGCTGGGTCCTACGCTTGGGTCACAACCACCCCGTGCAGTGCTGCAGGCTGGGGGAAGAGTGGCTGGAGAGCTGCTCTGGGGGGGAAAAGATCTGGGGGTGCTGGCTGACACGCCTGGGGTGTTGGCCAAACATGAGCCAGCAGTGTGCCCAAGTGGCCAGGAAGGCTAATAGCATCCTGGTCTGCGTCAGAAATAGCATGGCCAGCAGGACTGGAGAGGCGATTGGCCCCCTGTGCTCAGCGCTGCAGAGGCCTCATCTCAAGTGCTGGGGTCAGTTTGGGGCACCTCAGCACAAGAACATTGAGGTGGTGGAGCAGGTCCAGGGAACAGAACTGGTGAAGGGCCTGGAGGACAGGTCTGACGAGGAGAGGCTGAGGGAGCTGGGGGTGTTTAGCCTGGAGAGGAGGGGACTCGAGGAGGTGCAGGAGAGGATGAGAACATGCATGCCAGAGCCACCCCGTGCTTCCTCCTCCAGCCCACAGCTTTCAGACTTCCAGCTTAGAGCCAAATTCGTAACTGATTAAGAAAGCTGCTTGTTAGCATGTCCTGAGTTTGCAGCGTCTTAGAAGGGTGAGATTCCTCCTCTCTGCAGCGCAGAGTCCTGCTCTCCTCCCCTGCACCCTAACCGTGTGATTTCTTTCCCGGTACATGCCCGCAGGGCTTTGGAAGGAGCCCGCCTGAGCCCGAATTTGTGTGAGGAGTGCCTTGGAATCCAGCTAGCATCGCTGAATCACGTCTTATCAGTTCCTGTCAGCGGTTGCAGCACACCTCAGGAGGCATTCCCCCCGGTCTGCAGAGCAAGGGCCCACGCTGGGCTTGCTGTCCGGCCCGCAAACAGCCAGCCTGCTCCAAGGAAGGCAAGAGAAACCACTGGTGAGGTTCCCCAGGAAGCAGTACTGGGAAGCTCGGAATCAGCTGGAGTAACCTGGGCAGAAATGAAACGGCAGAGACACGTAGCAGCACGGCGGCCTGGAGGAGAGGGGTGGCCAGGCCCAGCAGCAGTCAGAGCAGCAGCACTTTGGGCGCAGACAGCCCCGGGGCTCTGACACCGTGGTGGGACACTCAGCCTTTCAGCATGCCCGACGTAATGCTAGAGCAACATCAACCAGCTCGCCAGCAGTGAGGAGTGGGGAGGATAAACAGACTACAGGTCTTCCCTGCACGCCAGAGCACAGAGACTGGTCCTCTGGAGGTGTCGTGGTGTTTCAGGAGGCAAAGACTTTGGGTTTAGCCGCTTCAACTGACGTGCTGCTGCGGGCACCTTCACAAGCAGAAGCTCCTCTGGGGTCCACTGGGGTGGCTGCTCTGACAGGTTTTGGGTAGATTGCCTGAACTGCTTGCAGTGAGGGGTGAATTTCAGGGACACTCAGAGCTCTAACAGTGCCAGTGTCAGGACGGATGTCCTTGATGTCCTGTCAGTCACAGGGACCGAACGTTGTCAAGTTCTGGAGAAACTCTCCGAACACTGCACGGAGGGGTGAGTTCCAAGAGCCAGCCAGCCACTCTCCCATTCCTTTTCAGCTGCCCCAGGAATGCTGTGAGGAAACATCCCAGCACGGCTAAGGTGGCGAGTGCTGCTCTCATGTCCATAAGGAAGCAGCTGCTTGGGCTCCAGTCACCGCAGGCATCGGGTAGCAGCCGCTGTAGTCCGCAGTTAACAGTCCAGCTAAGGGGTAGCGATGCCAGCCCTGCCAGTGTGGATGGCCCTGAGATGTTTCGTTCCATTCCAGCTTCTCTAAGGAGGACTGTAAGAGAGGGGTGAGCAGGAGGAGGGGGTTTGCACTAAGTGCTTCCCCTGTCTCTCAAACCCTCTTGCCACTGGCAGGCTGCTGGCCCCAGTGCCAAAGGCACAAGGTTGTCGCACACGACAGCAACCAGTTTGTCGGGGAACACTGGTGCCAGCTCCTGTGCCCAGGCAGGGCTATCACGGCAGAGCTGCCGCTCAGGCTCTGTTCCGAGCCGGGCAGCTCCTGCAGCTGCTGCCCATCTCTCTCCAGAGGGCGGCAGCCCAGCTCAAGCATCCCCGCAGGACCGCCCCAGCTCTGCGGAGCTCAGCATCCTCGGCGGGGGCAGCAGTCCCAGGAGACACCAAGCCAAGGCCAGAGAGTGGTGCCCAGGGAAGGGGTTCTAGCTCGGTGCCGACAGCCCTGGGGGCCCCGGGCAGGCCTGCTGGGGCTGAGCCAAGACCTTTGCTCTCGCACTGTTGTCAGGACACGCTGGGATTTCCAGGGCTGAGAGGGACGGTGCTGAGGATCTCAGCAGCAGCTCTTCGGGAGGGGGTGTTGCCCCCTATGACAAGGGCCAGCTGCAGTGCACGCTAGAAGCAGATGAGGAAAGAACTGAGCTTATGGGTCTGCTCAAAAAGGAAGGCAGGACCTTCAGGAGGGGCCAGAGGAGCCGAGGGATCTCAACCTTTGGGGCTGTTCATGAGTTACCTGGAGAAGACCCCGAGTGTTTGGAGGCAGCTCTGCCGTGAGCAAGGGCTTGGGCGAGAGAGGTCCCTTCTGCCCCGGATCTTGCTGGCAGTGCTCCTAACGCCGCCCGCAGTCACTCTCTGCTGAACCCAGTCCTTTGTTCGGTCTCATCCAGTTTCCTCACCCTTTCCAGTCGCAGGTGCAATTAGCTGGGGATTACAGTCTTGACCTTCCTAAAGTCCAGGGCTCCAGTATCATTCTTCCCTCCCAGCTCCTCCTCTCCCCTGCTATCTTATCAAACACAACCGCAAGGTTCCATTCACGGGTCAGTTGACATCCCCGTGTTTACTTTATCCTCCTCCTACCTCGCGGATCCTTTGCTGGAGTGGTTTTACCCGACGCTGCCCCGTTCGCTCGTGCTCGGACACCGCTCGAAACAGGAGGCTCCCCAGAGCGAACGCACAGCTCCCGACAAACCTTTGCTGCACTGTGGCTCCCGTGAGGAGGTGACAACACGGCTGCAGGGCTGGCACCAGCCCACAGCCTGGGTGCATGGCTCTGCTAAATTCTTGACCTGCGAACGATTGCAGCCCTCTCTGGTGCTCGAGTAGCTGTGGCTGTGACCTGCAAAGGGAGGTTCGGAGAGTTACGGGAACGCTGAGGCTTGGAGGGACCTCCAAGGTTTCCTGCTTCAAGGCCCTGCTCGTGGCGAGGAGGAGAGTCTGTGACACCCGTGTCAGAGACTCAAGAACTCTCGTGGGCTTTTGTCCAGCGGGGAAACAGAGAATCACGGGTGGTTTGGGCTGGAGGGGGCCCTTAACGATCATCACCAGGTCTCACCGCACTGCTACAGGCAGGGACATCTTTCATTAGAGCCGGTGGTTCAGATCCCCTCCGAGTCTGACCCTGAACACCTCCAGGGCTGGCCCCACAGTTTCCCTGGTCACCGTGGTCAGATACCCCCCCTTCCATCGTACACCTCTCTTCCTCATTCCCAGCCTAGCTCTACCCTCTTTCAGGTTAAACAGCCCTCGTAAAAGGTGTCTGTTTTTCTTACAAGGTCTCTGAAGACCTCTCCAGAGGCCTCTGTTCTCCACGCTAAGCAATCCCAACCCTCTCAGCCTTTCTTCGTTGGGAAACTGTTCCAGCCCCCTGACCTGGCCCTCCCCTAGACCTGCTGTGTCTTGTACCAGGGACTCCAGAGCTGAACGCAGTGCTCCAGGTCACCTAAGCAGAGTAAAGGGTCCGAATCACCTTCCCGTCTGCTGACCACACTCTATGCAACCCAGGGCAGGGTTGGCTTTCTGGGCCACGCTTGCGTGGCTGTCTCGTGCCCAGCTTCCCACCCATTGATCTCCCAAAGTCTTCATCCACCGGGCTGCTCTCAAGCCACCCTCCTCCGCTCTGTCCTGCCCCTGGTGAGTGCCCCGGTTCCTGTGGCGAGTCCCCCTTGGTGGCGGGGACAGCGTCGGTCCCAGTACGGACCCTCCAGGACACAGCTCGTTACTGGTTGCCAGTGACCCTGGTGGGGCTGATCGTGCGCTCCCCGTGCGTGTGGCAGCAGAGGAGTTAGCGTCCAGCAGGGCAGCACCAGGGCTGTACAGGTATCTCCCTAAGGGAGAGAAGATTGATGACCCTTTCTTATCTCTCTGCAGAGAACCGGACTTAACCAGCGACCGGCCCAGGTAGGGTGACTCAGCGAAGGGGTCTGGTGACAAACAGATATAAAACTGCTTCCTGCTTCTTATCGCTCCCTGCACTTGTGCTCCCTACACACCTTACATAAAAGATGCCCTTCCTCTGTCCTCTGCACTCGTCCGGTTCATCCAGCCACTGCCACGCTGATACCTGGGCACTCAGCACTCATCCCCAGGCAACAGTGACTCTCCAGGTGCTCCTGTCACTCGAGGCTGCTGAAGTCTGGTGCTGTTGAGGGAGAGGGTCTGTCCTACGGACCATGGGCATTTCACAGCACTCCCCCTGGCTCATCTGGGTGCTGTGACTGCCTGGGCAGCTGTGGCTCTGGCTTCACTGACACCACAAGGGAGGGGTTCCAGGCTTTTGAAAGCCATCTGGATTGGGTTTGCTCTCCATTCAGGACTCGTTCTGACGTCCAGAGTCTGGCGGCACCCACGAGGGGAAGCTCACCCCACAGCATCCTGCCCGTAGGGACATCCCACGCTACGGTGTCCTTGGACCTGAGCATCTCTGCAGTGGGAACTGACGGATTAGCTGCTCTATCCCCGCAGGTCACACTGCTCTGGGAGGGGGTCTCTCAGGAGTAGCCACTTAGTAGTCCTAGCTGTTTGAGTCACCTGCCTACGGCTCAGAGACACCACACACCTGCCAGCAGCTTGGAGGGTTCGGGATGACTCTGCGTTGCCCTCTGGGGCCGATGGTGTCTACCTGGGTGAACCAGGACTATGTGGGACTGTGACAGACAGAGACGAGTCTGCTTCCAGTGCTTCTTTAATGGCAAAACCACAGGGGCAAAGCAGGGGAGGGCAGCGGCTGCGGCAAAGCGAGAGCGTTGGTCACACAGCGAATCTCGGAGGAGGCCTGCTGGCTGCACAGTCGCCCTGCAGCAGGAGCAGCACGCAAAGCTGTTGCACGGTGCAGGACACGCGGCCCCGTCTCGTCTCCCCGAGACCAATACAAACTCATTCGTGGGGACCGAGGGGACGGAGAACAGAGCGGGGAAGGATGAAGGAAACGCGTGCCTGCGGCGCAGCGTTCGGGGCCTAACAGCCGCAGCCGGGGACGAGAGGGCGCAGGAAGGAAAGCTTGTCGTTGAATTTGATCGCCCTGTAATCGGGCAGGTGCTCGTGCTCCCGCGCGATGTAACGCTGGCCGCTTCCGTCGCCGTGTTGGCACAGCAGCCAGACACCACTGTGCACTTTGTGCGAGGAGAAGGTATTGTCATCACGCCCCCGGGTCAGGTTGGTTGCCTCTCTCACCACCCTGCTCTTGCCTTGGTAGTGGGCGTGCTCGTAGAGGGTGATCTGGGGATTGTGCAGGTTCTCGGTGATCACCTGCAGAGAGGTGATCCTGTCGTTGATGTATTTGCCTACGAAGTCGTGCTCCCCCTCCTCAAACACCTCCAGCCGGCCCGAGTAGTTGTGGTGTTGGTAGGCAACCCAGGGCTGCCCGATGACTTTCACCGAGGAGATGCAGTCGTTCCAGTCCACGTCCTTCAGGTTGGCGATGTCGTAGGTGAACTCTCTGGACAGCCCCTGGAAGTTGGCGTGCTCGTAGACGATGATCTTCCCCATCTCCGCGGGACTGCTGTAGCTGACGACTGCAGGAGCCGGCTGTCAGGCTGCAGGGAAGAAAACACCCCCAAACAAGCAGTGCTGGAGAGGCCTGTTCACAGCAGGCACCGCGGGGCGGAGAAGGGGAAAAGGGAAAAGCAGAACACCGTCAGCAGAGGGAGAAGGGCGAAGGCCTGACACACTCTCCAGTTCGGGAGGGAACGGCAAGCCGAGCTCTGTGCACCAGAAGGGCCGAGGTCTATCGAGCTGCGGCTACCGGTTTGTGTGGAGGGCCAGTGGCTGCTCAGGAATTGGGCGCAACGGCCTTTTGCCCAGTCCTGGGTGACGCTGAACTCGAGAGCCTGCCCAGCAGCAACTGTCCCAGCTGGCCATCAGCCTTGAAGCAGCCTCACTCGAATCTCACTTCTCAAAGACAGCCCTGTGATTACCACCACGCACGGCTGTTGTCACAGATCTACCTGCAGTTAAGGAGGCCGCGGCTGCCTGAACTTTGCCTCCCTGGGTGCCTGGGCACTGGGGCAACGAAGATCTGCGGGCAGAAAACGCACCAGCACTACTAGAGCAGTTAGTTTTGCTGACACAACCTGGAGAGCCCCTGCCCAGCACCAACTGGCAGAAGATTCTGGCTGCCACCCCTCGGAATTCCGCAGCAAGGGCTCTCCCCAGTCCCTCCTGCTGTCACCCCCGAGTACCCTGCAGCCTCATCCCCCAAAAGATGCGCTGACGGGCATCGCATCCTCACCCTCGCGGTGCAGCTCTCACACCAGCACTTCAACCTCTTTCTCTTCAGCTGCCTCTCACGGGAGCTGCCCGAGAAGCCGCCCAAAGCTTTCACGTGAGCAGGGTGCCTCTCACCTCGGCGTCAGCTCCAGGGATGGGGAGAGCTGAGGGCACTTCCTCCAGTCCGGCGCTGCTGCTGCTGCGAGGCGGCTCCCTCGCCCGCATTTATAGCTTGCACACAGCTCTCGTGAAACAGCCCGAGGGACACGTGGATCAAGAACCATTGGCTACCAGCAGCCCACGGACAAGCGTGCGTCTTGGTCGACGTTGAGGGTTGGTGGCTGTTTGCCTTTCCCTTCCCGTGCCAGCTGACTCAGCGCAATCGAAACACACCAAGGTGCTCTGCGACGCAGGGGCTGTGAACTGCTCCGGTCGCCACAGGGCTCTGGCTCCCCGTGCGGCGCCGTTAACGCGTCCTCATCCAAAGGGCTTCCGGGCGAGGTGTGGTGCCAGGCAGGTGGCAGAGGTGGCACCGCAGTAGCTTTTGTTCCATTGCCTTGGAGCCGCTGGGTTCCACTTCCAGCCCGTGTGTCCCGGTAACAAGTGCACTCTGTGTGTTGGGCCCTGGGGGGGAGAAGCAGGAGCCCACTTTGTATCGGCAGCCAGGCGCGAAGTCACCGCGATGTACGGCCAGTCACCGCGTGACTACACACGGGGATCAATAACCAATAATCAATAATGCTGCAACGAGCTCGGTGCTGCTGGGAAGGAGCAGGCTCCATTGTACTTCTGAAACAGCCAGGAAGAGAAGGAAGAGGCCAACAGGAGGAACTCTTGGGAGAAGGTCTGTGCCACAGAAATCATTGAGGCTGGAAAAACCCCTGAGCTCCTCCAGCCCAGCCCAGGACCTGACACCACCCCAGCAGCCAGAGCAGGGCACTCAGGGCCACAGCCAGCCTGTCCTTCAACACCTCCAGGCATGGCGACTCCACCACCTCCCTGGGCACGTGAGCAAACCTCTTCACTGCGAGGGTGACAGAACCCTGGCACAGGCTGCCCAGAGAGCCTGGGGAGCTTCCTGCTCCAGGGACATTCAAAACCCACCCGGGTGTTCCTGGCCGACCTGCTCTGGGTGACCCTGCTCTGGCAGGGGGTTTGGACTCGATGGTCTTCTCAGGTCCCTTCCAGCCCAAACCATCGATGCCCAGAAGAGGGAAGAGAGCACCCTGCTGGCCACCGCCTCCTGGCTCTGGGAAGGAGTTCCTCCACAGACGTGCTGGAAAGCGGGGCACAGCGAACCCCTGGCAGGGGCCTTGCAAGCCCCTTGGGACAGGGGGCTGATGCAGCCTGTGAAAGCAGGACACAGCAGCAGCTTCCCTTCCTTCCAGCAAGCACCAGCAGCTAACGGTTTGGCACGCGCTGCAGTAAGTCCAGAGCAGCGTGCATGGGGCTCAGGGCCTTGGAGCCAGGTAGGAGACCCAGGGGAAGGCAGAGGGCAGAGAGCACACATCAGGAACCGCCCTCTGCACACTTTCCGCTCCTCAGTGTTACAGGACTGCACAGGAAGCCCGTGAGACAGAGTTATGAGGAACCAGGGGCGTGGAAGAGGAGGAAAGGTGCACGCTCCCCAAGTTCCTGGTCTTGAGCAGCTGCAGCAGCAGCCACAAGATGTGAAGAAGAGTTCCCCTCGCTGCCGGTGAAACAAACTGCTTCCGAGGGAAGACAGCTTACGGCGCAGGGGAGCAGCTCTGGCTCTGGCAGAACTGAAGCCCGAGGCTCCAGCAAAACGAGGCCCTTCAGGCTTGGTTTGCACGAGCTATCAGTAAATCAAAACCTGGGGCAGAAGAGGAGACAGAAGCTAAGGCAGCCTGGCCCAGCTTTCAAAAACCAGCGGGCTTACACCCTGGGAAGCCACACAGCCCGCCGCGCCGCGCACAGCCCGCTGCTCAGAGAGGCACCAGGACGGGATTCTGGCGGTTTTAATTCTCCTCCCCGTGACTGTACAAAACACTTGACATTTAAAAACACCTTCCCGATGGATTCCTGTACAGGTGTTCATAATAAGGTGTTCACAGTCAGCACTCAGTCCCACACAGGGCAGAGAACTCCTGCACAAAGGGAACGGTGACAGGGGATCCAGGGGAAATTACGACTTGACCCTTCCCCCCCGGGTTGTGGGAGAGGAGGTTACAGTTAGGCTTCTTATCTCTATCACGATTCTTTCGAGGCTGAACTCTGGGATTAACTCTTTCCCTGACGGGGTGAGGGCCTCTGTCTGTGTCCCCAGCACCAGCACAACGCTCTCACAGCCCAGGGAAGACACCGAGAAACGCTCCTATCTGCTGTGCCACGAAGGCACCGGCACTCAGAAAAGGGGAGCAAGCAGCTGCTCTGCTTTCCCTAGCAACCCCCTCCCCACACGCGTGCACCACCACACACGGGCGACGCAGAACTGGGCACCCCCTCACCGAACAGCAAGCCCACCCCCCAACAGAGCAGCCTGCGCTCCCGCTGCGCTCAGCAGAGTCTCTGCAGAAGGCTGCTGCGAGGTCCCAGAGCTGAGCTGGGCAGCACCGCAGCTGCAGGCTGCCACGAGGGCTGATGCTGCTGTCTTCTGTCTTCCCCACTCCAATCACCTGCCTACCAGTAGTGTCAGTCGGTCACGGGGGTGGTAACACGGACCGCTGAGGAGGTGCTCAGGCCGCGGCAGGCAGGAGGGGGACGCTGCACGCTTCAGTGGGATGTCCTTGGAAACAGGAGTCAGCGATCTGCTCCACCAGAGCAAAGGTAGGTGTGAACCCTAGTGAACGTTTTCTGTCTGAGGAAGGTCACTGGCCGGGCCAACTCTGCATTCGCAGGGCAGCCCATCCCAGAGTCACTGCTGGAGGCCAAAAGCCTGAAGCAGTGTGGGAAGATCGTGGGCATCAGCTGCCCCATAGAGGTCACTCTGCCCCAGCATGGAGAGGGCCATGCGGAGGGTGCTCCAGATGTTGTCAGACATGGCACCTTGCTGCCCCCGTGGACCTCGGCTCTTCTGCTGCATGTGCAAAGCCTCCAAGAAGTGCTCCACAGCCTCACTGTCAACATGAGAACAGACACGCTTACTGGAGAGGACGGTACCTCTCACTCCCTACCCCATCTGCTTCTCAAGTACTTCCCCTCCAAAACAATTTCCTCCTCTTCACCGGATCCTGCTCTGATCCAGAGTCTGCGATCCCCACCTTCCACCTTAACTGGCTTCTACACTCCGGCTGCACATGCCTGACTCCTCATCCACACCCTCTGCTCCCCAGTGCCAAGGGAAGGCGCAGGCAGTGCGGCTCTGTCCTATCACCTACTGCGCACTCTCTCTCTCGCCCTCATGGTCACGGCAGGCGTGCCCATCCGTGCTCACCGGTGAGCGCCTAGGTTGATGCAACTGATGCCCAAGTTGTAGCGAGAGCGGATGTATCCTGGCTGCAGCTCCAGCGCCCGGCGATAGGCAGCTACAGCTTCCTCGCTTCGATTCCCATTGGCCAGGGTGGCACCAAGCTTGTTCCACAGGAGATGGTCCTGGAGGAGGGCGCAGAGAGAAAGGCCTGAGAAACCGTTTACAAGCCCCGAGTCAGCATTCCCTTCTTCTCGCGTCTCATTTCCCACCCTAAGAACACAGGTCTTACACCGGTGGTCCTCCAGCCAAACCTGCACCCCCGAACCTCCCAGTGCCTCCAGTGTCCGGACGCCACCCTCCCTTACGTTGGGTCGCACGCTAAGCGCGGCGCTGAAGCAATCCACGGCCTTCTCGTACTCGCCACTGAGGTTGAAAAGGACTCCCAGGCCACACTGAACGTCAGGATCCACCGTTGAGGGGTTACTGCGCACGGCTGCCAAGAACAGCTCTTTCACCTCCATGAAGAGCGAGCTGGAAGGTCAGAGAAGGAGGATATGTGTGTGTGTGTGCTGGGGAGACAGGCGGCCTCGGGCTGCTCCTTCTGCTCCTGCCTGAGCCAGGCTGCAGTTTGGACCCCTGACTCACTCGGACAGCAGGGAACCTAGGACGCGCTTGGGAGGCCCCAGGTTGGTCCCCGCAGCGCTCTCATCCGGTTCCTTCTCCAGCAGGTGGGCGTAGTCCGGTTTGTGGCGCAGCCAGTCCCGCAGGGTCTCGCACGCCTGCTTCTGCAGTGACTCGTTGGTGAAGCTGACCGCTAAAGCCATGAGGGCCGTGAGGTTCCCGGGCTGAATCTCCAAGCACCTACAGACCACAGAGAAGCGAATTAAATCAGCCTGGGAGACACCAGCACCATCCCCAGGAGGCAGCACAGCCAAGACAGAGAACCCCACACTAACTAGCCCTACGGTCCCTGTGGCACCGCGGACTAGACAAGGAAGCCTGCTCAGAGGCTCCCGTGCAGCACCCACCGTCTGAGGGCACTGATCGCCAGAAGTTCCTGCTCGTTCTCTGCTTGAGTGGTTCCCAGATACTGCCAGGCCTGGAGAAGACGGGAACACACGCAGCAAGAAAGATCAGACCCAGGGCAGACACAGCAGTTAAAGCCACTCTCCTATCCCAAGCTCCCTAAGAGTGAGACACACTCAGCACAGTTTCTCCCACACTTGAGGGCACACAGGTCCTCGAGGCCGGTGACACTGGAGTGGTGACAGCGGTGAGCAGGGAATTGTCTGCCTGGAGAACACAAAGCAACACTTCCCACTCACAGAGCGCTTATCTTTTAACTTCTGACTGAGTCAAACTGCAGAAGGAGGAGAGAAGAGTCTCTCTTATTCCCCTAGAACAAGGCGGCACGGCAGCAGCGATGACAAGGCCACCTCCACGCAGGCAGCCGTATGCACCCGTGTCGTGCTACACCAGCAAGTGGGACTGAGTTTACTGCCAGAGCTGAAAGCGGCAGCAGCATCACTGGATGGAATCTTCCACCCCGGTGACACCAGCACAAGAACAAGCGCTCCTGTTTCGAGGCCGCTGACGCAGGAGGTGTTTGATTAAGGCCCTGAATCCGGAGCGCCTGCCCGCTTCACGCCGACAACTGCAGCCTGGAGAGCTGGCAGGATTATCAGCGTCAAGTACCCACTTCCTGAGGGTCAGTCACAAAATGCAGCGCCCACCGCCTCGAGGAAGGAGAGGGTGAAGACAGAGCAGGACACCCAGGCAAGGTCCGTCAGCTCTGCTCCCAACTCACCTCCATATGATCCGGCTTCTGCTGCACCGCAGCCTCAAAGAGCAAGACAGCGTTGGGGAGGTCACCTTCCTTCAAGCGTTTTCGCCCCTCTTCAAACGCGTCTGGGTGATCTCTCATGGGGTTATCTTCCTCGAACTGGTAACCCTACCAGGGAAGGCACAGAGCACACAGACTTAGGGAGAAAAAGCACTCTCTACAGTGCAGCAGAGTTCGTGTTTCTCTGTCAGAAGCACTCAGACCTAGAACCAGCCAGCTAGCACCTCGTCACTCTGCCAACTGGCAGCAGATCAGCTCTTCCTCCTGCCTGCCCCACTGCAAAAGCCACCCAAACCAGGCCTGGAGTCAGCTGAAGCATCTGCTCTGGGTCCCGCCAGCTCGTGGGGGAGGACAATACCCGCATCCAGCGCAAAGAATGCCAGCATCAGCTGTCACTCGGTGCTGGGCGAGTGCTAGAAAGCACCTGCAGACAAGTGAGAAGAGTCTTCTTTTAACACCTAGCTGATCTGCGACGGGGATACAAGTGACAGCAGGAGAGGAGCGCGACCCTAGCTGTGCTCAGGTACCAGTGGAGCTCACCGGTGAGACACACACACCACTGAGCGGTCCATCGCAGCACCAGAGCCGAGACGCCTCTATTACCTTGTCGTACGACGAGGAGCTGAGGTCTTCATAATCAGAGAGCCAAGGATGAGCCTCTGCATCTCTCTTGGCCATCTCTTCCCACTCCGCCTGGAGTTTGTCCCAGAAATCCACATCTGACTGGAGGGAGAACCGAATGTGACTGGAGTACCTCAACCACGCGCTGCGTCCTACAGACACACCTGAGAACACCTCCTTAGGCGCTTCTAGTCCTCCTCACAGCATGCAAAGGAGAGAAGCGACCCTACAACGGGCTCTCCCGTGGTACCCCGGCCCTCCTCCTCCAGCAGCTTTACCTCCACAGCAGTCTTTGCCTGCTCAAATTCCGTATCGAGAGCTGACGTGTTCCCAGAGCGCACAAACTGATCCACCCAGGCATCAGATGCCCCCTGGGAGTTCGGAAACAGAAACACACCTTTCTCTTTAGGATTTAGCAACCTCAGGGCGCACTGCAAACAGCAGGAGGGTCTGTGAATACCTCTCCTCCCCATCACAAAGAGCTGACGGCACGTAGAGCGGAACAACCACGTTCATGTGGACGTCATCTACCTTCCAGGTGCTACTGAGGTGAAACCTCACCGCCCAAACCTCTCTCCAGCTTCCAGCTAGACTCTGTTAAGAAGAGCCCCACAGCCCTCCCTGCCTCCCCCAGCCTAGTCATTAGGAGAGCACTGCTCAGAGCTGGACTTGCCATTCTCCATGGCTTCTAGACTGCGCACTGTGGCAAAAAGCTTTCCTCCTTCAGAGCACGCAGGGCTGGGGCTCCTACCTGCTGCTGCATAAACTCTGCTGCCCATTGCTCTGCCTGCTCTTGGTCTCTGTGGGTCACCTGATTAGCTTCGATCGATACCCTCCCATCTCCGAGCTGGCGGACAAACTTTAGGAACTGTGGCAGAGAAACGAAACAAGGGTGGAGCTGGGCGGATGACGTGCCAGCAGGCCCTCTGTCCACACCCCCCTTCTGCACTGGGAGCACTGGAGGCCCCACAAGGCAGGGGAACAGGACTTCACCAGTCACGTGGTAGGGATGGGGAACATCTGAAGTCAAGTATAGGGTTGAACCTACAAAATCTGCCATCAGGGAAGAAACGAAGACAAGGGACAGCAGCAGCTCGCTTTTGTCAGTGTCTTCCCTCTCCTCCAGCTCCCCACACCTCTCATTCGCACTAGGCATCGGTCAGCCCCCGCCAGGGAAGGTCTTACCTCGGAGTTCTTGAGTTTGGGATCATCTACTTTAGAGACGAAATCACTGACGATTTTCTTAAGGTCCTCCTCAGGTTGGTACTCCTCATACCTGCATTCAGAGGCAGCGACAGGGAAAGGCATGACACCAGCTGCTGGAAACTCTTTCACAACCAACCATTACTGCGGGGTACAACCCCTCCCCAAAGACTCTGGGGTTCTCCTACCCTGATCCACCTGCAGAAACTCTTAATTACTACCAGGTGAAGTGTGCAAGTGGTGACAGCGGAGGGAAATCATTACAGCAGCAGCTGCAGAACAGCCTGGATCCCTTGGCAACATCACACGCTATCAGACACTGCAAGTTTCAGCTCTACCAGAAACACGGTCGTGCACCCAGGAGCACAAAGCAGGTCGTGTTCACAGGAGAGGAACAGTGTCTTGGAAGAGCACCGACTCCGACCAGCACAGAGCTCAGAGGAAGCACACAGCTGGCTATGCTGCCTGGCTTACAGAGGGACAGCAGCAGCTGAGGGTGTCCCCGCTGCCCTCACTCGCAGCAAAGCCTTTGGAGCCGACGGCACGACCTTTGGCAGGTCTGTATTTGCAGAAAGGCCTCAGGAAAGGCAGCGGCCACGAGGAAGAACAACGCAGACAGCCAAGGCTCTTTTAATGGAGCACCCAAGCGGCACCAACTGCGTGCCCGTGCCCTGCTCTTTAACTGAAAACTCGACTGCAGTCGACAGGTACCCCCCAGGGAAGGTCCACGGTAGCAGATGGCTCTTTATCACACAAAACACACCAAACAGGGACTGAAAGGCTGAACCCAGACACACGCAGAGCAAAGGCTGGATGTGGCTCTGTTCCCCCCGGATCTGACAACCACGAACGCTTGTCACTAGTGGAGTGGAGACTGGAGATCTCCCAATCTGAAACCTTTGAGGGAGGGGGCCCCAAAACGAGCTGTGCTCGATTAGGAGTTCCTGCACTCAGCCCCGAGATCACTGTTAGGAGCTCTGCATTAGGATTGGGTCATCCTAAATGACCAGAGCATCATCCTGGAGCTACGAAACAGAAAAGCTAGCATCTCTAACAGACCGCAGTGTCCAAGTACTGATTCCCCTTTCTCTGAAAATAAAGGGATGGGAAGGGACCTGGAAAGATCATCCAGTCCAACCCCCTGCCACAGCAGGATCCCCCAGACCCAGTGGCACAGGAACACAGCCAGGCGGGGCTGGAACGTCTGCAGAGAAGGAGACTCCACAGCCCCCCGGGCAGCCTGTGCCAGGGCTGTTACCCATCCAGGTTAAACAATTCAAAAGCACTCAGGCTGTAGCAGACTTCTACCATCCTCCCAAACTTCACCCACCCAAGGGCCTGGCAACAATACCTAGTCTTCAGAAAATAAACGCACCATTTATCTGCCAGAGACTGGTCTTCCAGTTCCCCAAGCCATAGTTTCTCCTCCGACTGCTCCAAGTATTCTTCTGCCCACTTGGCTGGAGACACAGCCAGCGGATCTGCACAGGACACAAGGAAGAATGGGGAGGAGTAAGACAGGCAGAGCATCACCCAGATGAACTTGAGAGTCCACTTGACACACAGGTATCATGCAGAGAAGGCTTCTTCAAAGGAGGACTGCTGATGCTTGTTTCCTCTTTCTCCTAACTTTGTTTATTCTGATCTAAAGGTCAAGCCTTAAAGTGCCAAGGGAAAATAACAGAAGATTGGCAAGGAGGATCATAAAAATCATAGAATCACAGAATCACTGAGCCTGAAAAAGCCCTCTGAGCTCACCCAGCCCAGTCTATGACCCGGCATCACCACAGCAGCCAGACCAGGGCACTCAGGGCCACAGCCAGGCTGTCCTGTAACACCTCCAGGGATGGGGACTCCACCACTGCCCTGGGCAGTCATGCCAGGCTCTGAGCACCCTTTCCATCACAAAGGGCTTCCTAATATCCAGTCTAACCCTCCCCTGGCAGCTTCAAGCCTTGACCTCTCCTGCTGTCACCAGCTGCCTGGGAGGAGCCCAGCCCCCACCTGACTACAACCTCCCTTTGGGCAGTCATGGGGAGGGAGAAGGTCCCCCAGGTTTCCTCGGTGACTTGCAGCGACTGCTCCAGTGACACTCGCAGAGAGGGTGCCAAAAGGCACCTGTGCACCGTACTGATCTGCATTTGGGTTTGCGTGCTTGGCAAGTGGAACTCCTCCGCTTAGAAAACACAGGCTGAGGGATTCAGGAGCAGCTCACGGAGCATGCCCTGCTGAGCAGAAGTGGATAACTACACCTGCAAAACCTCTGAGAAGCAGCGAGTGCAAAGCCTCCTCGCTCTCAGAAAGAACCCAGCTCTATGGTGCCTGCATTCCCACTTGAGTGCCTCCAACCCAGGGGCCGCTTTGGCGATCCCCCAGTTAGCACAATAACCGGAATAAGCTGGCTCTGTGTTGTGTTCGTACACCCCACTTGCCAACTCACACAGCACTGGACTTCATGTCAATAGAGACGGCACTGCGGAGCCCCTGACTTTGTGGGTCTCTACCTTAACTTCGCAATCTACTCACCTGCTGCACATAGGGTGCTGTGAGGGCCCAGACAAGCAGCACCCGTGACAAGTCCCTGCCGCCAGCACAGCCCAGAGCACACTGCCTTTCCACCAAAGGCCTTTGTAACCGTTGATTTACATTCCCAAAAGTATGAAAAGTGGAGGTCGAACAGCAGGACCACCTGACTCCCCACAGCAGACAGCCCGGGAGAAGCAAAGAGCATCTCTTTAAATCTTGCTCGTGCCTTCCATCACAGATGTCAGCAGGAGCCTGCTGTATCCCCAGCTCTGCACCCAATGCAGGATGGCTTTTCAGACCAGCTAGAAGTGTTTGGCCAAGCCAAAGTAATATTTACCTTGAAAAAGGTAAACAGCCTCAGGAGAGGAAATCAGAGAACACATAAGGCAAGAAGCAGTACCCCAGGATTTGCATCACCTGAATCGTAGTACTTTTATAAAAGGGATGCAAGCAGCCTGCTTCTCTTAAGTCCTTCAAGTAACCCATGCTAGAAAAAGAAGACCCCAACACCTAGACAAGAGCTTCCACACAGCCAAACTGTGAACAAAGTGTTAGGTGATCAAGAGGCAGCTCCTCCAGCATCACCACCACCCCTCGTTAAAGCAGCTACAATAAACACTGTCTGCTGGTCTCACAGCACTGCTCCAGTCTCATACACAGCAACTCTCCAGTATGCACGAGCATCTGACAGCCACCCCCAGAGACTCCTCACCTGTCACTTCAGCAATGAACTCCTGCGACCAGTCAGCCTCGTTGTAATCTGAAGAGACATCACCAGTACTGTCTGCTGCAGCCAAGAACTCCTGGGTCCAGTTTTCAGACAGGGCCAGAGCCGCCACACCTGGAGCTACAACAACACATCAACAGTCAAAGGAAGGCACCACTGAAGCGCTCTAGAACTCATCCAAAGCTGGCAATTCCCCAGCTCCTGTAAGCACCTGTTCAAGAACTGGAATGCCTTCCAAGGCAGGAAATGTTTCCAGGCAATTCCTCTTTACCCAAGTGTGCCCACTGCCCCTCATACTTCTGCAGTGCATTGCTGCGAAGATCCTGGCTGGGGCTGCTTGGAACAGCAGCCAGACGCAACACCCCACCAGCCACCTGTAGAACAGGCTCCTCCGGATCAAACACGGTCCTCTCATTTCCTCTTACACAAAGTATTCTAGTCTCTGAGCACCCTACTGATTGCCACTCAACTCCAGAAGATCAGCGTACTGGGAAGCCCAAAACTGGAAGCAGTGAGACAGACTCAATCTCAAGTACTGAATAGATGGGAATCGCTCTGCTCGAAGCTTGACTGTAACACCAAGATGTTTTCCAGCTCTCCACCTATTCCAGCAGCGCTCACCTCGCTGAGGGGCCTGTCGGAAACTTGACTGTTCAATCTCTTGCATCTCAGCCAACAGGTCATCCATCTTAAAGGTCTGGGGTGCACGGGACAGTAAAGGGGCATTCTGCTCTTGCAAGAACTCTCCAACCAGCTACCAAAGAAAGAGACGGATTAAAACAGAGCATAGAAGATGAAGAGGCAGAGCCATGGAGAATGAAAGAAACGGGCTTGTCAGAGGGAAATGTTAACATCGGGTAAGGGGAAAACCAGTAAACAGTGCTAATGAGAAGAACAGTAAGGAGGTGCATCAGTACATTCTCACCTCATCTTCAGTGGCTGACCCCAGTGGCTTGGATACCTACAGGGAACAATGGGCAGTTACTCCAACAGCTCTGAGCCCATCAAATCTCTCTCTACACCCGTCACCCGTTTAGTTTGTATCTTCCTCCAGATGAGGCTGTCAGCGTTTTATTGCATTAGCTGCCTGCTTGTGCGGAAGGTAAAGGAGCAGGAACACTTTAGAGTGATACTGTCCAGCCCCTTCTCCCCGCTTTCTGGGTTAGGGTTGCAGCAAGTCTCCGTCAAGCTCATCACAGCACCCAGACGCCTGTAAAGGCAGCTTGCACAAGCAGGCCGTCAGCCCACAGTCCTCCGGGTCAGACCAGGTGATCCCGTGGTCTCTGTCCCCAGGAGAAAAACAACAAAGCGACGCTGCGCCTATCTGCACCAACAGCCAACCCCCAGTACAGCTCGCCCCACGCACCCCAGTCCGACACCGCTCGCCCCACGCACCCCAGTCCGACACCGCTCGCCCCACGCACACC
>VZRI01012353.1:419649-432438 GCA_013397515.1 Upupa epops
TAGCTCGCGTTTCTAGAGAGCCAGGGGGAGGGTCAGTACTGTGGGGAGCGTCCACAATGAAAACGGGAGATGAAGGAAGAGGGGAGGCAGAACTGACAAACGATGGAGGAACACGTGTACACAGTGGGGGAAGGAAGGTTATTAGCAGGACACCGTCTCCTTCCGTCCGTGTGGTTCGGGGGATCCATGGGGCTGGTGTTTTAAAGCTCCTAGTAGCGGCGAGAGCCGTCACCTTTGCCAACGATGTGTCTGCCACTGCTGTCTGGGGAATCGGGTGTCTCCGAGTCACTGCTGTCATCTTCGTCCTCCATGTCCTCACTGGCTCTGCCCTTGATGCCTTCTGCCGCCCTCTCCTGGCAACTCTGGTAGGACTGGGGAAGGGAGAGAGGGAGTAAGGGGAAGGGCCTGGCAACCCAGCTGCCCACCTGGCCGCTGTGGCTGCTGCTCACCTCCATGGGGTTGACTATGATGGTCAGGGCCGAGTCATCCCAGAACATGTCGCTGTCTTTGCACGCAGTGCTCACGCGTCCCCCGTCAGCAGCCCCGAGGACCTCTTGCCCCCCTCCCCGCCGGTGCAGGGAGTGGATGCGCAGGATGCCAAGGACCACCATGAGTGCCAGGAAGCCCACGCAGACAACAATGATGACAGTGGCAGCGCTGGGGACCACTGTGGGGAAAGAAAATGAAAGACCCTGCTCAACTTCCGACCCTTTGTTCTGGGCCTGTAGGTCAGCCTTGACTCCCTTCCTAGGTAGCTCCCTCTCCTGTAAAATCTGTCCTGGCCTCTGTGGATCTGTCCTGGTGTTCCTGTAGAGCAGGGGCAATGGAGCTGGAGAAGGGGGTAGCAAAGGCTGGGTGCCGGTGCTCTCCCAGCGCACACAGGCTGTGCGAGGACCGGACCAGCCTGGGATCAGCTGCTGCAGGAAGCTGAAGCAAAAGCTAGCATCAGAGGTGCTTTCCACGCTCCTGACAGCAGATCAGAACCAACGCGCAGGCCTCTGTAACAGTCCCCGAGCTCTCTCAGCCTAGAAGAAGCCGGCTGGACTGCGGTCGTGCTTGGGGCACAGGGCTCTTCCACAGACCAGCAAATCTAGCCTCTACGTCTAACTGTCAGGCTTCTCCCTCCCCTGTTCCAGAGGTCTTTGTGGTGCCATGTGCTGTGGCCTGCCTCGCTGACCACCGCCTAGCCCCATCTTGGTCTTAGGCCTGTGTCGCTCTTATTCTCTTGTCTCTCCTGCTCGGAAGCCTCTGTGTGTTCTTCTGCAAGGCACGTCGAAGAAACCGGCCTGTCCTGCGGCTGTTCTTCTAAGGGCTCTCGGGTGCAGATTTCAGACCCTCCTACAGCAAGGCATCCGCACTCCGAAAGAGCAGGACTGCTGCTCCAAGCCCTAAAACAGCTCCCCACGGCCTGCAGTCCGTTTGCTGATGACGAGCGGGACGGGACAGTGCAGTGAGAACTCGGTAACGTGGGTACAGGGGGACTGACGGGCACCCTCTGCTACGGGGTGCAAGGAAGGCAGCAGCCCGGTGCAGAGGAATGAAGCTTAGCGATACGTACTTGGGTTGTTGCGGGTGCTTGCCAAACTGTGCCCAGCTAGCTCGGGGGGCAACTGGTGGCCTTGGTGTATGAACTGCTGGGAGCTCACGATGTGGTTGGGGTGAGCGGCGCGGTTCGTGTTGTGGAGGACATTCACCTGCGGAAGGAGCAGAATGAGAGAACCTCAGCCGCGCCTGTGCAACTGCAGCTCTACACTGCGTGCACTCCCACCCCCCTGTCCCCTCCGTGCGTGCTCAAGCGCCTCCGTGCACCTGCGCTGATCTCGTACCTCGACAGTAAACTCGTTGCTGGAGTAGCGCCCGTTCATCTCGGTGCAGGAGAGGTGAAACCTCCTCTCGTACAGAGCAGCGCCACGGTTGATGTGGTAAGAGACCTGGTGCAGGATTTCCTCGTACACTGCAATGCTTTCCACACCTGGGACAGGAAAACAAGAGGTGTGGGCTGAGGACTCACCTGACATCACAGTGCCGCGGCAACCAGGAGCTACTCGAGGAGTTCAAGGCAATTTTAGAGGGAATGAGCTGGCTGCAAAGGGCCTGGGGTTCAACCCCTGCGAAAACAAGTGGAAGGGAGGGGAGGATCAAGAGCAGCAGCCCTGTTAGGGCTAGAGAGTACACACAATGGGACTCTGCTGTTGTACCAGGGGACAAGCTGTGGGATGTGCTGCACTTGAGGCACGTCACGTTGAACGCTGCTGGCACCTGAGAACTCCAAACAGCACAGAGTAAGCCAGGCGGGGTGATAGAGGCCTGGGTGAGACCTCAGGCAGCATGCCCTGGTACTGTGTGCTGCAGGAAAAGCAGGAGCCTCCACCTCCCCAGGGAGACAGCCTGGGAAGTCAACACATAGTTGAACCTCAGAGTCCCACAGAATCCACCTGCATGTCTGTACCAGCAGGTTAAGTGCTTTGTCAGTGATGCCCAGGAGACAGCGAGATGCGTGCTCAGCTGAGGCCAAGGACGGAACCTACCTGTGATGGTCAGGTAAGCAGAGGTGTTGACAAGTTCCAGGCCCCGCTGCTGCAGCAGCGCCCCATCCAGAAGCAGATACTCCCTCTCTGGGTCCAGGTCATCTCCTACCAGTGAGATCTCGCAGCCGTCCAGGTTGTGCACAATCTCATCTGACATTCGTGTGTCTGTCACTGAGATGCAAGCAGAAAGACAGGCCCACAGTGGCTTCTCTTCCTCTGGCTAGCACTGGCCCTGAGTAAAATCACTGTCAGGCTACTCACTTGGATCAGTGCCCCTGGTTCTAGCAGCACTGTGCAGGTAACAAAGTCATTTGATTTTGGAGCAGTATCAGACTGGCTCCTGATAACACCCTGGCTGTAGGGACTCTTGACAACGACAGCGTGCCACCAGGAGCACTGCTGTCACATGTTCCCAGCCCCCGAGTGCCTTGGGAAGCTTTCCCTCCTCTCACGAGCTCTTCCCCTCTTTAAAACGGCAGCCACAGCTGCTCGCAGTGCAGCTGAGATCAGCCTGCTTTACGTCAAGGAACTCAGTGCATGAGAGAAGGCAAAGCTGCTACAGGGAAACTGAGTCACAAGCTCATTGGCAGAGGCCGCAGGGAAGGAGTGAAAGGACCTGTGGAGCACAGATTGTAGAGAAACAGACAGAGAAGGATGGAGACAAACTGGGGGACGAGACAGCACAGGCTGTGAGGAAACTAGGAGCTTCACAGGAATGGCTGGTGCAGGAAGAGAGGGAGAGGGGCAACAGACAGGGGGTGCAGGAGCGGTGGAAGCAGGAGGAGACGGAGTAAAAGCAGGGGTGGGGAGGGCAGCAGGCAGTTCATCCCTGCAGTGCTAGATTCAATAAAGTGAAATGTAGGTAAAGTGGGAAAGGGATTAGGAATGAGCAGCCTGGGAAGAAGGGAGAGAACGAGGCCAAGGAGCTGCGTGAACAGAAAAACGACACGGGAAGGCAGGAAGGGCAAGAACTGATTAGCCTACATACTGGCAGACAGCGCCTCGTTTCTGTCTGCTCCTCTCTCCCACTGCAGCTACAGCGAGGGAGTTCACTGCCTCTGCAAGAGCAGAGCACAGCGATTCTTGTTGTCGTCCCAGTTGGTCTCTTAAAGCCCTGCACTCTACTCACCGGTACCGTGCCAGCTCTCATCCTTCTTGGCCTCCACCTGGTGAGAAATAGAGCAGGTGATCTGGAGGTTTGGGAACAGGAGGACCCCACCAGGAGCCTCAAAGTCTAATGTAGGATGAGCAAAGTGGGTACTGCCACTCAACAGGATCTGGGGAGCGTCAGGCTGTAGCACCACAACATAACCTTCCACATCAGGGATGGAGACACAGGACTCCTCACTGAAACACCTGAGGGAGAGCGGCAGAAAGCGTCCGTTGGCCCAGGCTGCCACCAGCAACACTGTGATAAAACACCTCCTGCACAGAGCTAGCCAGGAAGGTCCCTGTTCTGGTAGTCATCCCACAGCCCCCTGCAGCAGGCTGCGCAAGACACAGAGCAGTGGCACGGGTGGGCGCCAGGTGACTTGGTCAGGTCCCCACTCCAGAGCCAGAGCTACTAACAGCTCACGTGGTGGGAGCACTGAGAACAGGAGCAGGAGTTCTGCTCCCTGTGTGGACCCCGTGACTCGGGATCCCCGTGTCCACTGGGATGGGTACAAAATGAAAGCACTTGCGTTCCGCCTGCGTTAGCCCTGCCTTTCAGGAAGGCTTTTCCCTGTGAGAACTGAAATACAGGGCGAGGCAGTGTGACTGCAGGTAACAGAGTCCTGCTGCACTTAGCTGGGAGCGCTGCTTCGTCCACTCACTTGACGGCGGTGGTGAGTCGGAGTGGCCGCACCCCAGGGGTGGCGAAGCGCAGGGAGTTCATGTAAGCCACGTGCTGGATTGCGTGGTTGAAGGTTTCCACGTCGTCGCCCTCCAGCGTGAGCAGGGACTGGGAGGGGTTCACGTGAACCTGCAGGAGGAAGGGAAGAAAATACCCAGGGTTTCTTGGCAAACGGCAGGAGTCCGGGCTGAGGAAGGCACAAAGGAGAAAGGCAGGGAGTTGTCTGAGGTGGGAAGCAGGCAAAGTCCTAGGAAGCAGGGCTGGGGAGGACACGGAGGAGACCCATGCAAGCCGGGCAGATGGGCATACCTTCATCCCTTTGCCCAGACTGTCGAAGTCACTGTAATCAAGCCCCTCACGGCAGGCATACAGGCATTCAATAACTTCTCGGCTCTCCAGGCTACCAGGGCGCACAGTGAAGCCAGCCAAGTAACCATGGAAGTAGTGGTGTATCGACAGAGGATCGCCTGAAGGAAACACGGGAGGGCGAGGGTGTGAGAGACACGGCGAGGACGAGAGGAGAGCCAACAGAAGCAACAGTGTGAGTGAGTGAGTGAGTGAGTGAGTGAGTGAGTGAGTGAGTGAGTGACAGAGGTCGAGGGAGGTAGAGAGAGACAGGGCGACACAGGACAGCGGGAAGATGAGGGATGCCTGAAGGAAGGAGATGAAACTTGTCAACTCCACGTGGAGGAAAATGAGAGAGAGATCAGCAGGGAGACTGGGGCAGTGAACAGGGGGGGCTGGGGTGGCACAGAGGAGTTTCTGCCAAACTGCTGAATGCCAGAGTGAACCCATTTCTTGTCCCCTTCTCACTCTACTTCCTGTGAGGGCTTTGGGAACAGAGCACATGTTCCACAGACAGTCAGGGATGAGGCGACATCTCCCGATGTCTCTAATAGCCATGTGTTCTTCAGAGACCAGCTTTAAGGACCAGGCATGAGGACCCTTTCCCCACAAGGAGAGCATCTCCATCTGCCAAAGCAGGCGCCTAGCAGCCTCTGTCATGCTCCACGGGTACCAAGGTACCAAGGACCAGTCTGCCAAACAAGGCTTTTCCCCCCGGGATGGTGGGAGGAGGCAGGACAGGAGTGGAGAAACTGTACGAGGAAGGCAGCATGCAAGAACCGATACCCATGCACAGCCAAGAGGGGAAGAGACCCATCTTCCCTGCACGCACCTTGCACGGGATCGGTGGAGTTCTCACTTCCTTTGATTTTCTCTTTGTTTCTCTCCTCTGCAAAAGGAGAACACGCGAACAAGCTGCAGGGGACTGGAAGGTCAGGCGAGCGCCTGTTTAGGTGCCTGCACTGGCCAGGGCAAAAGAACAGCTCTGTGGTCATGTGCTGAGCACACCCTTCAGCCCCTGAGGCAGCGCATCACAGATCAGAGGGCAGAGCCTCTCTTGAAAGGAATGGTGAGGCTGTAGGACGAGGGATACAAGATGCAGGCTACTATTTTTAATCCCCTCCCAGTAATACCCATTCTGGAGTTAACCGGTTCCCACTCGTGGAACAAGGCCCTAGCTGTGCTCTCAAGAGCCTTTTCAAACCCAGCTAATGGCAGGACGGTGTCCCAAGCTGATCGGTGTTTGGTGGTGGCAAAGGCCAGCTGAGAGCACAGAGCTGTGGGAAGATGCCTGCCCTGAGGGAAGCAGTGAAGAGCTGACTGTGCTAGAAATTTCTGCTGAAGGGAAGGGAAGCAGCACACAAATTCCTGTAGCTCTGTTCTGTTTTGGTCTTTCAGGAAAACACAGGATGCCCAGAATCTGGTAGTGGTTTTAACTGTGCTCCCAGCCTGGTCGTAGTCCCTCAACCCAACTCCTCTACAGAACCATTTGTGACTTCTTCACGCAGGCCCTGCAGACACAGACATCACCACCCATACGACCAGCAGCTCAAGCAGCACTGCTGGCTCTCTGACGCAGCGCTACTGCCCGAGTGGGGCTGTGCTGCAGGTCATGGTCCGTAAGGCATCGAAGAAGGAAGATGGCTGCAGGGCTTCAGGGCTTTGCAGCACTTAGCTTCTCTCAGCTCTTCTGACTTGCCCTCCACCACCCGTTCCCCACACAGGAAGAGGCAGTCGAGGGAGCGGGCACTCACCAGTCCAGCAGGCTCCAATCATGAGTGAGGGCTCCTGCCGTGGGGGGTGGATGAGGCCGTTGTCATGGATGAGGGCAGGGTCGTAAGAGACCCCGTCCACATAGAGCGTGACAGTGGGGAACTCCAGGTTGAGGGCATAGTGGTGCCACTCGTCATCGCAGACCTACGGCAAAGGGACGGATCAGCACAGGACGGGAGGAGGAACGTGAGGAAGAGGCAAATGCTTCCTCACCTGTTCAAGCTTCCAGAGGAATTTCACAGGCCTCGCACTTTCCAGCAGTGGCCAGTACAGGAAAGCAATGCGGCAGCCGTGCACAGACAGGGAGTAATGCGAGTAGCCATCCTCTGCCAGGGACAAGCACGTCAAGTTACACACCACGCCTCAGGGCACTCTCGCTTGCCAGAGCCCAGGTTAGAGGCAGTGGGCAGAAGTGACCAGGAAAAGCATCTCACCACTCTGCATCGTACTGCAGATCACGGTCTCCTCCTCTCGCCTGCCTTTGCTGGGCACTACGGCGTGCTTCATCCACACCGACAGGGTGAAGTGGTCACTCAGGCCCTGGTGGGCGTTCAGCCCGCTCACCAAAGGCACCTGGGCAGCCTGGCTGCCGTTGAACCAGTAGATGAGGCTGCTGTCCTGGCTGTAGTGCACGGACAGCCGTGCCGTCCAGTTCGCTGTGGGGCTGGGCACCGGCAGCAGGTCAATCTCTCCTGAGGCAGCACCTACCAAGAACGGATGGGGTCAGCAATGTCAGCACAGAACAGGGGACCTGAGAACTGGCAGACGGGTGAAAAAGCTGCTAGAAGCTCATTGTTAATGTCCCAGAGCTCGGGGGCAGGAAGAGTTGCCTAGAGGCCTTCTCCTGCCTGGAGATGCACAGTGACTTCCACCTGTGCTGAAGGAACCCGCAGATTGAGTGCTGGGGCAGCACACAGAGACTTCTGGCTTCCCAGCACAGAAAACACAGGAAGCCTCTTGTAAATACAGGCAGGACACCCACTGCCTCTCCGTGCAGCATGCAAGGTGTCCTCCCAACCCCACTGCCTCAGCAGATGTGAGGACAGTGTCCCCCAGCATCTCTGATGTGTGGGGCACACATAACCCCTGCGAGGGAAGGGGCAGGGCGTCGCGCCACGTCCGCTCTCAGCTCAGGAAAGAATCAATTCACCACAAAGCTTGCGTAGTGACTTCTCGGAGTAGTTGTCTCGGTCACAGCCCTTGGCCACATGGTTTGTCTGCAGCTCCACCGTGGCCTGGATGTTCCACAGGGGCTCATCGCAGGTCTCCAGGTGAATGCTGGGGAAGAGTGCAAGGCTGCCCGCGCCCGGGGTGTACTCGATCCTCTTGTTCCAGCCTAAATGAGGAAGAGTGAAAGAGAGGGATGAGGTCCTGTCAGGGAGCCAGGGCCAGAACATTTGGCATGCACACAAGTGCATGAGGTGTCTGCTGCCCCCCTTGGATGGAGCTGATGGGGCAGTGCCAGAACGGAACTGCACACAGGAGCAGGTAAGTGCATCTGAGTATACACAAACACTCGCGGTGAGGAGGACGGAGCAGCAGCTCAACAAACGCAAAGAGAAGGCATTAACTGCGTTTGGAGGTTTCATACCCTGCCAGCTGGGCTTGCAGGTGGGTTTCACCTGGATTTCCACTTCAGCATCATCAGAAGCCCGCTTCTTTCCACAGTCATAGGCCGTCACTGTGAATTTGTAGAGATGATCTCCACTGTACTGCAGCTTCTCCGTGTTCTCAATGTTCCCTGGTTATAACGCAAAGCAAAGAGTTCAAGGGTGAGGAAAGGCAGTCTCCTGGAAGATGTTCCTTCTGGAAATGACTCATCATTATCAGTTACAGCAATGATCAAAACAGGGCTTGAACCCCCCCAGCCAGCTCCACGCCGGAGCAAGCTATCACATCCTATGAGACGGCTGCTGTGTCTCTGCACCAGGAGAGATGGATCAGCAGCACCCAGAAATTCCTGTAGCACAGCTCTGCCAGGACACGGGACGGGCAGCGAGGGAGCGAAGCAAGAAAGGGCCACACAGTGCTCCGATTCTTACCATCATTATCGATCAGAAAGGGGATATTGGGGGTGAGGATCTCGTAGTAGCAGATCTGGCTGTACTGTGGCGAGCAGTCTCCATCAATGGCCTCCACGCGCAGGATGCGGTCGTAGAGCTTTCCCTCGGTCACGGCCACACGGTACAGCTTCTCCACAAAGACCGGAGCAAACTCGTTCACATCGTTGACTCGAACATGCACTGTGGCCCTGATGCAGAAAGCCGTCGGTGAGAAGGGACCAAGAGCCACCCACTGCCTACACTGCGGTACCAGCCGCTCCCCTGAACTCATCAGTCTGGTTTCCAGCTGTCAGAAGCGACAACGAGGAAAGAGAGCTCAGTTTTAATGCAGTGTCGTTGGCGAACGGGAGCCTGGACAATGACTTCCCCCACCAGAGAAAGAGCAAGAGGAATGATACTGTCAGCTGGACGCCCTGCCTGTAGAGAGCAACACAGACCACGGCCCTGAGACGCTGCTGTGAAGCTGCCCTCACGCCTGGTGTACTCGCTCACGCAACCTGGCCAGTGAATGTTCTCCGTGGGCCTTGTGTCAGGTAGCCACCCGTAGCGTGCGGCAGGGACCGCGTGGACTTACTTGTGTGATTTCTTGGTGTTTGCTCCGTCGGGTCCCTCTCCGCAGTCGTAAGCCTGAATGGTGAACGTGTGCTCCTTGTGTGCCTCACAGTCCACCGGCTCCTTGGCCCGGATCAGGCCCTCACCTGTGGCTTTGTCCAGGATCACGGCTTCAAAAGGTACTCCTGACCCGTGGATCCTGAAGCCGCATATTTCACCTGGTGCCCACAGAGAGAAAGGGCAGGGAGAAAAGGACTGAGGGGGATGCATTATGCCCCCTTGATTCCCTCTCCCACGTTTTCCCGACACTCTCTCCCTCATTATTTCTCATTTTGGGCAACTTTTGGATCCCTAGGAGCTGCTTCTGCCCTCTCTCATAGCCATTCAGGGTGTAGATTGCTCTCCACTGGGGAATACTCCTACAGCAAGGAGTCTTGACCAGCGTGGAGAAAGATGAGGCATTACAAGGCTCAAGGTAGACTTATCAGTGCTGAGGGAGCACCCTGTTTCTCTTCTCAGCCCTCAAGGAGGCAAAACAGACTGTCTACTGCAGGCAGACAGCCAAGGCATGAAAATCCACGATGCCTCGTTCACTGCCCCAGGCAGACAGCATCACCTAAGTCCTAAAGTTCACCACAGGGGCCACTTCTCCTCTCCCAAAACAGAGGGAGCACGCATGAGAAGTCTCCAGCACAGCTCAAGCAAGCACCAGCAATCCAACCCTCGTCTGTGGCTCTCTGTGAGGAGATGCAGTGTGCTAGCAGAGTGCACCCCACCAGCTCCTCCAGTGCTCACAGAGGCTGAGCTGTGCATGTGATCTTTGGAAATAGCAGAACTGCGTCAAAAAGTAGCTGGCTCCACCCTCAGTTCCTCTCCTGTGAGGGAAATAGATCACAGCATCCTAAATTAAGCTGTGCCCAAACTGCCTCCGGACTTGACTGGGGGGCCTCCTCTGGAACAAGGCTGGGAGGAGGTGACTTCCTGGGGAGAGCTAGGATCCAACGCAGGGATGAATGTCACCCCGTCTCTGCCTCTTCACGAGACTCTCCCCACCTCCCACCCCTCCCAGAGCTGCCTCCCACCTACCTGCATAGCGCAGCGGGGCGTCCTTGTCCAGCGCAAAGAGCGGCGGGTTGAGCAGCACTGTGTTGTCGTTCTCCATGACAATGCCCTGGTACTCAGCTTCAATCCAGGGTTTGTGCTTGTTCCCTGAGGAGGGTTGGAGAAGCACGAGAACCCATTAGCCACCGGCAGTAGATGCCGCAGGAAAAGAGCAGAACGTCACCCCGTGGCAGGTAACACCCACCTCTTCCCACCTTCTCCTCTGGAAATAAAGACTTCTAAACTAGGCTGGGGAGAAGAACAAGACACCTGTCTTTGGCTCTACTCGACATGGCTCTTAGAAGACCTCGCTCAGGACCTCTGGTCTCATTCCTGTCTTACTGGGAGTACGTGGAGAGGCCCAAGAAAGCTGAAGGCCTTGAAAACTATGAAATAAGAGGCAGAAGAGCCTGGTTCTGGAGTCGGACTCCCAACACGAAATCCTTTAGCTCACTAAAGCCACAACTGAAGGGTCCAGGAGACAACTTCCCTCGGGGTGTCCCCGTGGGACAAGTCTTGCACGCAGCTGTTGTCACCTATTCCTCACATCCTCCGGGGTAGGGCCCTGGATCTATGTGCACATGCACCCAGGTCATCCCAGGTATCTAACAACCTGCTCTCGGAGTCCCTTGCTCCTTCCTTCCCCACTCCATGGCGAGCACCATACCCCCTTGGCCCCTCCTGGGTAATCTCGCTGGCTGGAGCCCAGCCAGGCCTGGCATGGAGGCAGCAGCCAGCAGGAGGCTCTGAAAAATGTCACAGGCCCAGAAATAGTAAATTAATCTTTATCACACAGGCTCCGGGGCAGGAAAAGGGAGAAATTATGGGGGGGGGAAAGAAGGGGGGGAAGGGAGAGGAGGGAAAGAGAAGAAAATCATTACAAATGAAAAACCCCTCCCCCCTGCCCACTCCCTGCCAAACGGGACTCGGAGATTATTTTACATGGCCTAGTTACAACCCCATTCCCCGATAATCCCCCTTCTCCTGCCCCCAGGAGACCACGGTTTATTACAACCGAGCGACGCTTGGAGCTCAGCGTGGCTGGGAGCTGGTGGGCAGCACGATCCCCCTCAAGGGCACCACTTCAAAACCACCAGTGCCTCCTCTGCAGCATGAGCACCCTCTGGAACCATGGAACCATGGCGTGATGCGCTGACTCCAAAGGGACAGCATCCGTTCCAGCCAAGGAGGATACGGGATAAGGCTGGAGCCGGGGCAGTGGGCTCGAGGGTCACCTAGACAGGGTGACAGGGGATGCAGAGCGGACAGCCCCAGCCCCAGCCCCAGCAGCAGAGGCTGGCGATTCTCCTGCATCGACTGCGATCATAAAGCATGGCGTAGGAAACCCAGAGAGACACCCATCCCTCTCGGTACACAGGTTGCATCCTCCCTGTGCACAAGTGCCTTCGCTTCACCCCTCCACGGCCCCCCCCCAAACTCCACGCTCGCAGCTCTGCTCTGTGTGCCACAGCACCGAGTTGGGAAGCCACTGCTGTGAATGCCAAATGTGCCCCGTTGCTGGGGTAACAAGCTGGTGGGAGAGAAATAAATCCTCTGCTGCATCCACCTGCAACTTAGGGATCGCCGCGCGGATTTCCTGGGAAATTAGGTGCATTTTGGGAACATTTTCAGGATGCATCCTCCTACCAGCTTCAAGAAAGCTCCCGTAAACCGAAAATCATTTGCCAAAGGTGGGCAGACGTTTCCAAGTGTAAATTTGCAAAGCAGAGAGGAAATCCAGAGCACACGGGGCCTTCCCTCACCACCGGCCCCCCTGCCACCAGAGCAGCACCAACAGACGCCCCTGCCCATGTCAGCACACACACGGCTCTGCGCTGCACCTGCCCTGCAGCCCTACCTTTGCCCAAGCACAGGCAGAAGCCAAGGCATCACGTTCCCTGCTGACCCCTGAGTCTCCTGCCCACTTTCATATCCTCCCACCTTATCAGGCTACTGACACGCTGACTCCTCTCCGGTGAATTCCTGGCCACTGTCCTCTACAGCCTACATGCTCTTCCATCGCTCTACATCTGCATTCAGAACATGACTGCTGTGGCGCTGGGGGTCTTTCTGACACACGTACCCCACAAAACACTGCTTTACGGACACAACCTGCACAGCCAACGCGTGGCTGCGCAACGATTCCTATCGACAGCTTGTGGATGGATGAACTGCACTAGCAAATGGAGACAGGGGACGTGTTTTGGAGCCCACAGGGGTCTGTGGAGAAGCAACACGGCCGCTCTCTCTCAGCATGCCAGGATTGGGAAGGAAAAGCTAAACCCACACAGAGGTAGCTGGAACAAAAGCAAGGCGAGTGGGTGGGAAGCAGGGACACCGCGAGGGGAACGCTAGGAAGGAAGGCAAGCCCGGAGCAAGAAGCAGTGGCAAGAGACAGATGGAGAAGGCAGACAGCGAGATGATGGGTCGCGGCCTCCGGCAGGGGCGACGGCAGCCGACGTCGCCGGAGATCGCGGAGATGCCCCGGCAGAAAGGTGCCGGACGGAGGCGCCCGGGCAGCAGCGGCACCGCTGGGGCGACGGGCGAGCGGCGGCCAGCGCAGCCCTCTAGCCCCGCAGCGGAGCCACCCGCC
>VZRI01012353.1:435005-454784 GCA_013397515.1 Upupa epops
GAGGCAGCCCTGGTGGGCCGCGGCGGGAGGGCGGCGGGGCCGGAGGCCGCGCGGAGGCCCCTTTCAGAATAAGAGCGGAGCGGGGAGGAGCCGCACGGCCGGGCCTTCCCCCCGCCACGGGTTCCCGTCTCCCCCCTGCAGACCCCAGCGGGCTCCAAGACGGCAGTGCCCTCCGGCATCCACTGGGAAGCCGGAGTGGGAGAGGGGAGCAGAGGCTGCGCCTTGTGCTGCCGCCTCCACCAGCAGCTGTGGGGACGGTGCAGGGTTCTGCTCAGGCTCCGAGGCTCCCTAAGTGACACGGATTTTCACGCAGTGGTGTGGGGGCAAGGGAACTGCCCCACGTTCCCTGTGTTCCCAGGAGGGCTCCAAGACTGAGCTCCCGAGGCTCCGTGTCCGCCACCCCTAGTAGCCCCAGCGCTCTTGGCATTTCTGGCAGGGCACCATGCACCTCCTGTTCGCAGCCAGAGAAGGCAGGACCCCCTGAAATGGACCAGCGACCCTTAATGAAGGCACCTGATGGGGTGAGCGTGAGCTGCACAGGCAGTTATTTCTGCAGGACGCGACTGCAACCGGGTGGAACACGACCAGCCTCAGCGAGAAAGCATAGCTACACCACCCACCGTGCTCCTGGTGCGCCCAACCGCCATGCCTTCTATCCTAAGGAACCTCTGCGTGTTCCATCATGAAGGCGGTTTGACTAACAGCAGCAGGAGCTGGGGCAGCTCTTGCCCTCTGTACATCTCCCTACAGGGATGTACAGGGTTCCTGAGCCAGAGCAGGGCACCAAGTGCCACATCCAGTCTGTCCTCAGGGGATGGAGACGCCACCACTGCCCCAGCAGTCTGCTCCAGGGTCTGAGCACCCTTTCCCTGAGGAAGGGCTTCCTAACATCCAACCTCACCCTCCCCTGGCAGCTTCAGGCCCTGCTCTCTCATCCTAGTTGCCTGGGAGAAGAGCCCGACCCACACCTGACTACAGCCTCCCTTCAGGTACTTGCAGAGATGCTAAGGTCCCCCCTGAATGTCTGCCAGGCCGAGCCCCCCAGCTCCCTCAGCCTCTCCCCATCAGCCTCTCCCTCCAGCCCCTTCCCCAGCCTCGCTGCTCCTCTGGACCCGCTCCAGCCCCTCCATCTCTTGCAGTGGGGGGCCCAGCACTGCCCCAGCACTCGAGGAGAGGCCTCAGCAGTGCCCAGTGCAGGGGGAGAATCACATCCCTAGCCCTGCTGGCCACTCTGTTCCCGGTAGTGGTCTCTGGCGATCGCTGCCCCGAGAAGGGGCCGCTCGCAGCGAGGCTGTGGGGGCCCAGCAGCCCGGCCCGGGACCGGCAGCAGAGGGCAGCAAGCACCGCGGGCCTATTCCGGGACGGCTCTGCCCTCCCTCTTCCCTCCCTCCCTCCCTCCCATCCGCCCGACCCTCCGGGATCACCGGTGGAATTCGCCCCGGAGCTCCGGCGAGGAGGACGGGCCGGGCACGGCCATGTGAGTGGCGGCCGCTGGGGAGGGGACTGGAGGGCTGGACTGTGCAGGAGGGAGAAGAGGCCGAAGGGGCTGAGCTCGTGTTCTCACCTCTCCGTGGAACGGGGACCCCTCCGTGGAACGGGGTCGAGCAGGCAGGGTCTTGCTGGACGGGGCTGCCGTGCGATCCGGGCAGTGAGCTGCTGGTGGGGAAGTAGCGATAGTCCAGCTCCCCGGAGGGAAGGGGATCTGCAGGGTGAAGGAAGGGGTGCCCGGGACGCTCAGCAAGGCTCTCCTCAGCTCCCAGAGCTTGAGGTGTCCAGATCCTCACCACACGCATTGTCCCAGAGCCCAAGGGGACCAAACTTCCCTGCTTCTGAGTGAGTGATCTATCCCCACAGCTGCTAGGAAGAAGCAGGCAGCGCCTTGGGAATTCACCCGTGCTCCTGCACACTGCTGCCTGGGTTCTTTCTCTCTTTGGCGAGTCACAGTGCCTTGCTGGAACCTGGGTCTCTTCGTGTCAGCTGCCTTCCTTGTTCCCAATGACCCACCCCAGAGGGTGGACCTGCAGCTGGACGCTGTGGGTCTGGATTCCGTTAGAGAGTGACGAGTCACTGGTGAGTGACCTAACTGAACGACCCTTTCGGATGACCTGATTGCACTGTGTATTTCCCATGTTTACAGGCACCCTCATTTCTTCCCGTGGGCCTTCCTCTTGTTTGGACTGAGCAATTCCAGTCCAGTCCCAACAAGACAGCTTTTTGGGGAGATCAGGTCCCCCGGTTATCCCAAGCCATATCCCAACAATAACATCAGCATCTGGGATATCAGTGTCCCGAGAGGCTATGTGGTGAAGCTGACCTTCAAATATTTTGACCTGGAGCCATCCGAGTCCTGCTTCTATGACTATGTTAAGGTACGTGCATAGACGCCTGGGCCAGGGGGCAACTGGAGACGGAAACCTAGTGACCACCAGATGCACTGGCTCTTCATTCACCAGTCTTCTCTCGTGCTTCCCACAAAGGAAAGCGGAGGAGCTGAAGCTAGAAATGGGTTGGATAGGCAGGGGCTACTCATGGCTGGGTAGCAGGGATGGATGGAGCAGGCTGGATCTTGCAAGGCTACAGTAATTTCCCCTTGGCTTTGACAGGTTAAAGCAGACAAGAAGAACTTGGGCCGATACTGTGGCCGGCTTGGGTCAACCGTAGGCAATCATCCAGGGAGGAAGGAATTTGTATCTAAGGGGAGCAGTATGCACCTGGAATTTCATTCTGATCTATCCAACGAAGACAATGGCACAGTGATTCCCTATAGAGGCTTCCTGGCCTCTTACCGGGCTGCAGGTGAGTAGGAAATCCCTGCACAGCACACAGAAACAAGGCCAGAGGCTGCACCAGTTTTCCTCCTTGTCAGGCACATAAAGAGAAGTTTTAAGGGCGGGTAAAGCCATCTGTGTACCTGTAGCGCGCACTACAGCGGTTTAACGCTTTCCTTTCCTGGCCCCGGTGTCTCCTGTGCCTTCAGATGTTGATGAGTGTGACCCTAACAACGCTGCCAAGAGTGATGAAAGGCCTCAGTGCCAGCACTTCTGTCACAACTATGTGGGTGGCTACTTCTGTTCTTGTCGGGCTGGATACCAGCTTCAGAGTGACCACCACTCCTGCAAAGGTAAATCACTGTTCTGACAGATCAGAGTGTCCCAGGGAGGGAGCCCTTCATCTGGAGGGGTGGGAGAAGTGACTCTGGAGCAGCTGACAAGGCTGTGGAAGGGACAGCTCCAGTGTGACTTGTGTTCTCTTCCTGTACACCAGTGGAGTGCAGCAGTGAGTTGTTCACGGAGTCATCTGGGTACTTGAGCAGCCCTGAGTACCCCCAGTCCTATCCTGAAGACCTCCGGTGTAACTATAGCATCCGTCTGGAGAAGGGCCTGTCTGTCATCCTCACGTTCCTGGAGCCCTTTGAGATCGATGAACACCAGCAAGTTCATTGTCCTTACGACCAGCTCAAGGTACTGGAGATTATCTAGCTGCACTTCCAGTGCTGCTGCCAGACCTGGATAGGAACTGTGGGGAGAGCATTATTTGGATGAGAAATGTGGGATCGGTGTAAGGACAGTGCCCTCGCACGAAGAGCCGAGCACTCCCCTTGTCCCTCCCTCAGTGGGGTTCATTACCCTCGTCAGAGTCTCTCGGTCACAGGCGCCTGTGAGTGGAAGCGAAAGTCATCATTCTTCCAGTTCTGTCTCCCTTCAGCTTCATCTCAGGACTGGAAGAGGTCAATACTTCTGATTCCTGTGATGAGAGAGAAGCAGAGCTTGTGGTAGCTCAGTCCTTTGTTCTGATCTGTCAGAGCAGACATCAGCAAAGACAGGTCAGGCAGACAGCCCTGCTCACCAGTACAGGCACTGTGACAAGCTTGGTCTGGACTGAAACGGGGACACTGGCACAGAGGCCACTGTGTTCCTGCCCCTGTCACACATGTTCTCCTCATCAGATTCTAGCGCAAGGGAGAGAGATTGGCGAATTCTGTGGCAAGAAGTCACCTGGCAGCATTGAAACCAACAGCAATGAGGTGGACATACTCTTCCTCACCGATGAGTCAGGGTTCAGTCGTGGCTGGAAGATCCACTATACCTCAGAGAGTAAGTTCTTTCTTCCCCAGAGGCCACTGCAGCCTCTCTGCACCACTTGTTAATGCCAGCTCGCTTTGTCCCCCTGTCTGACAGAAATACGGTGCCCGCAGCCTGTCCCACGGGATCACTTCACCATCATCAGAGACCTGCAGCCCGTCTATCAGTTCCAGGACTACTTCACCGTCAGCTGCCAGACTGGGTATAACCTGATGGAGGTGAGATCCCTTCCCCACTCCCTTCTGCTGTGTTCTGGCTTCTCTTTTTTGTCCCAGTCTTTCACCTTTCAGTGAACTTTCCTTGCAGGTTTCACTCCTACTGGGCTCTGCCTACCTACCTCACACAGCCCACCGTGGCTTTTGTATGAGGCAGGTGCGTGCTAACTGTCCCTGCAGGGCCAGAGGCAGCGGAGCAGGAGGCTGGACAGCCTGTTCTGTGTCCCATGGTAGTCACTGGCTTGTGTTGTATTCTTCAGGCTACTTTTTCTCAGGTCATCTAATTGGGAAAACCAGTAGCAGTTGGACTCAACAATCTCAAGGGTCTTTTCCAATCTACGAGACTCTTGATTCTGTGACACACTCGTGGCAAAGCACTGCAATTCCTGTTTCTTCCTTGCTTCTGTTTGCTTTCTCCTCGTGGCTTCTCGATTCCTGCCCCCCTTCTCTATGCAGTCACTGTTTGACAAAGCCCTGGTAGAAGATTAGAGACAAAGATCCCAGGAAACATAGGAACAAGAGCATCCTGAATGTGAAATCTGACTTCAGATGGACATCACCTACTGCCCTGCCACGCTGTTGTCAGGACTGGGTAGCATCCCAGACCTGCCACGGTGATATTTCTGATGGATGGTGATACCTTGGCCTGCTGTGTAAATCTGTTGGCAAACACAGGGTAGAGGGGAAGGCAGCAGGAGGAGAGGACAGCAACTGGAACAGACCGTAGAGGGGCAACTGCTGAACAGCAGTGAAAAGATGTGCAGATAGAGAACGCTTTCAACGTGGGGAAGGCAACGTGACGCGCTGCGCAACCAACAGGATTGTTTTCTCTCCCGTGCAGGGCGACCGAAAGCTGCTGTCCTTCACCGCTGTCTGCCAGGCCAATGGGACATGGCATCGGTCCATGCCTCACTGTGAAAGTGAGTCATCCAAGAAAAGGGATTGCTCCCTCTGCCACGGCTTTGCCTCTCCAAGAACATGAAGAATTCCGTTTGGCTGTGGCCACAGACTCGTGGACCTATAAACACAGCAAATTACACTGCCCCTTGCAGCATGGGCAACGAGCAGGGAGGACTGGATGCCTGTGTGTGGCTCGGGTGATCGAATAGTGAGGAACAGGCTGCCAGAGGGTTGTGGAGCTGGCTGCCCACTGCTGAATTTCACTAGGCTCTCTTGGAAGAACAGAAATGGTTTTCCTTCCTTACAAAACCACATAAAGAACCACTTCAGTTTTGTAATCTCTGACAGCAAAAGATCCCAGGCTGGCACCTGTTGGGAACAGCCTCTCTCCACCCTCTCTGCTAACCGGTCCTTCACGTTATGGCCACAGTCTGAGCTGAGCCTGAACCTGCAGGCACTGAGGCCCTCTTTATTCTTGTCTGGTTTTGCTCTTCTTTGCAGTTGTGAAATGTGGGGACCCCAAGAACCTGACCAACGGGGCATTCAGCTACGGGAGCAAACCGGCTAACAACAACTACCAGTCAGCCATCACGTACCGGTGTAATGAGCCCTACTACCACATGGTCACTGGAACAGGCGGTGGTGAGTCCTCGTCCCACATGGACCTTGAAAACTGTGTGCCTCCTATTTCCAGGCAGAATGGGCTCTGCTCCCCAGGCTTGGGGCTCACGCTTTCCTCCCATGAAGGCTCTCCAATCTTACCTTATCTAGGCAGCAGATAAGTCCCTCTCCAGCTTGCCTGCAGGGCCTGGAAGGCTGCTAGACGGTCCCCCCAGAGCCTTCTCCTTTCCAAGCCAAACAGCCCTAACTCTGAGCCTGTCTTCATAGCCAAGCTGCACCAGCCCTCTGATCATCCTTGTGGCCTCCTCTGGACTTGCTGCAGCAGTTCTATATCCTTCTTGTACTGGGGACTCTAGAACTGGTTGCTTCTCCAAAAGCTGTGTCTGAACAGTCCCCTGCAATGGAGATATTCAAGTGACATGGATGGGGACATTCCAGACGATACCACAGGAGGCTTTTCCTTGAAAGGGTGCTTTGAGGTGGAAGGGACAAGTGAAGCATGTGGGGCACCTTGCAGAGAGGAACCCCTTGCACATTGTTCTATTCTATTCTATTCTATTCTGTTCTGTTCTGTTCTGTTCTGTTCTGTTCCACCCACCTTTCTATGCACTTCCCTCTCATCCTTCAGACAGATTCACCTGCTCTCCTGAGGGAACCTGGGTGGATCAAGATGGCCAGATGAAGATTCCTGCCTGCTTGCCAGGTCAGTAAAGAGCTCTGACTTTGTTGGGGGTTACCAGTTAATCGTTGCAGTCAGTGCAAAGCTGGGACAACGTGCAGGGAGGGAGTTGGTGATAATATTGTCAGGCAGGGAAATCTATCTAGGAAGACAAAAGCAAGTGAAATTGAACAGTCACAGAGTAAAAAAGATGCAGACAGCCCAGGGCAGCAGAGGGTGTCCTGATCAACTTGCCTTTCTCCACAGTATGCGGGAAGCCAGTCAGTCCTGTTACTGAAGTCCAGCGGATCGTGGGCGGCAAGTCAGCAGGGAGAGGCAATTTCCCGTGGCAGGCTCTGACTGTCATCCATGGACGAGGGGGTGGTGCGCTCCTGGGTGACCGATGGATCCTGACTGCTGCGCACACCGTCTTCCCCAAAAGGGCAGCAAGGAACACTGCAAGCCTGGACCAGCTAGCAGAGGAGGCTAATGTTTTCCTTGGCCACACCAACGTGGAAGAGCTCCACAAGATGGGTAACCATCCCGTGCGGAGGATCTTTGTCCATCCAGACTATAGCCCTAAAGATGATTACAATTTCAATGGGGACATAGCCCTGCTGGAACTGAAACACCCAGTAACCCTGGGCCCGACAGTCCTGCCCATCTGTCTCCCAGACAGTACCAACACCACGTTCTACAAGGATGGGCACGTGGGCTACGTGAGTGGCTTTGGTGTGGAGAAGAACTTTATTTCAAAGGACCTGAAGTATGTGATCCTGCCAGCCGTTGCTCGAGAGAAGTGCCAGAGCTGGCTGTCCAGTAAGCATCGAGAGACGCCTATGGTCTTCTCTGAGAACATGTTCTGTGCTGGCTTTCTCACAGTCAAACAGGATACCTGCCAGGGGGACAGCGGGAGCGTCTTCACGGTGTTAGACAAAGGAACTGGTCACTGGGTGGCTACTGGCATTGTTTCCTGGGGCATCGGCTGTGCCCAAGGCTATGGCTTCTACACCAAGATCCTCAACTATTTGGACTGGATCAAAGCGATAGTAAGGGAGGATGGGCTCTAAGTGCTGTGTCTTGCCAGCTGAAGAATCACGGATAGCATATACATGTCTGTGCACAGCAAACCCTACCTAAAGCTTTCAGCGATGTCTCAGAGGCCTTTCAAACTTGCAGACCGTGTAACCTTCACCTTGAGCCCTTCCGAAAGCCATCAAGGTTTACCAAAGGTGCTGAACCGTTGACAGCTCACGGGAGGCCTTCCAGAATCACAGTTACTGCGGCTGGAAAAGCCCCCTGAGCTTGTGTTTCACAGCTCTTCGGAAGCCCCTTGGTTACTAGTCCAACACAACGTAAGCCTTTGCTTGTTTCCCAGACTCCAAGACGCCTGAACTGAGTGCAGAAGTCTGTGTGAAGTTTCCTCAGAGCTGCACACATCCTCCTCTCCATTTCCTAGACTCTAATGTCATCTGCAAGAGGAGGCCTCCAGTACAACCCACTGCTGTCAACAGAACGAACTCCAGAGCCTCAGAGCCCTGCCTGAGCAAGTTATGCAGATGTCCACGGACGAGATGGCCTAGTGTTTTATTCCACTCGTCCCAGGGCTGACCCAGGCCCTGGGAAAACCCCCAACTGGAAATTCCCCTGTTGCAGACCATGTCTGTCGCCTCTGGCGCTGTCATTGTTCACTTTCCTGAAGAATCTTGCTCTGTGTACCCTCTAGCCCTGCTTTAGGTACCTGACTGCATCACTGGGATTCTGCTCTGAGCACCCTCCTTTGCAGAGTGAACGAATCCAGCAATCTCTTCAGTCTCCCATCGTGCGCTACCTGCGCCAGTGCCCTGGCTGTCTTAGTGCAAGGACAGATGTGACCTGCACGGGACTTTCTGGAGCAGAAGGGACTTCTAATGCATGGTGGGTAATCCTGTCTCACACCACCACCTGCCCCAAACGGAGCAGGCTGGATTTCTTAGCTAACACAATACAGCTTGAAAAATAAAAGCCCTGAGGACAGGGGAACGAAAGGACCTTGAAGGTGTCTCTTCTGTTCTGCTTGATTCAGAAGCCTAAGGTCCTCGTTGCTGGTAACGGTTGGTCGATGCAATGCAATCATCTCAGAAGTACTTGACAGACTCAGGTAGAGGGGTGAGGAAGCTCAGGTCACAACTGGACAAGAGCTGGTAGCATAGTGGGTCAGGCTGTGACTAAACACTGAGGGAGTCCAGTTTGAGGAGAAGAAAGACAACAGCCACAGCAGCATGTGGCACAGAAGGTGGTCTGGACACCTTTAGTGCTGTTAGATACTCTGAACAGCACAGGTAATACACAAATCAGAAACCAGGCACCTGATCTCTGGCCACTAACAGTTACTCTCTTGGAATGTCTCTGTCACGTGGGGGCATGGGTGGGTGTTCTCCCAGTGGGAAAAACTGCAATAGAAAACAATGAGAGGAGGCAGAAGGACCCTTTATCCGGAATAGCATCTTCTTCTTAAGCTATTGGGAGTGAAAGAAAGGTCATTTCCCCTCCCAGCCACGCTGCAGCAGGTACATGCTCCTGGCTCTGTGCTCAGCACAGGCCAGATGAGTGGGCTTGTTCTGCACAAAGCTAACAGGATGACAGCCAGCCTAAATGTTTAACCATCGCATTTAGGATAGGAAAGAGCTACTCTTGTCAAGCCTCTGCATCCTTGTACTTGCTCATGGTCTCTGTAATCCAGTCCAGATAACGCACTACCTTGGTGTAAAGGCCAAAGGTACCACATTGTGGTCCCCAGGAGATCAGCCCAGCCACGTAGTATCGTCTCTCATCAAGAGGATCTTGGATGGCGTAGGCTCCACCACTGTCTCCTCTGCAGCTGTCCTTGCCACCACCAGCACAGATCATATTGTCAGTAAATCGGTAGGCACTGGAATCAGCAGAACCTTCTGGTTTCACAGACTGGCACTTGGCCATGTTCACCACAGGAATCTGGGCCTTCTGAAGAAAGATGGCCAGTCGTCCTCCCTCTCTCTGGCCCCAGCCAGCAATGTAGCCCAGAGTCCCTTCTTGCAGCTCATACTCAGGAGATTTACCAGGGAGACAGAGGGGTGAGATGTTTGGGCCCATCCTCACAGGTTCCCTCAGCTTCAGTAGTGCAATATCATTATCAAAATCAGTCCTGGTGTCAATGGGCTGTCTCTTCCAGCCAGGATGGATGAACGAAGCCTCTGAGATCAGCCTCTTGCCCTCGCTGTGCAGCGATGCTTCGCTGACGTTGACCACCCCAGCGTACATGTTGGGATGCTCGTGCCCCTCCAGCACGTGGGCTGCAGTCATCACCCACCTCTCGGAGATGAGTAGGCCGCTTCCTCTTGGGTACTGGAAATAGACCTGCCAGGGGAAGTTGCCCTTTTCTGCACGTGTGCCTCCAAAAATCTTCCCTTTGTCTTTGATGGGATTGCTAGGCACCCCGCACACTGCAGGGAAAGGTGAGAAAAGAGGAACCAAGGGGGAGAATTAGAAAACCGGGAGTTCCTTGAGCTGCTGCAGAGCCCACAGCCCCCTCCTTCCTGTCGCCTCTTGATTCTGAGTAACCCATGCTACTCTGCGGTGTATTCTATGTCAGGGTCTGCAACCAGGGTTACAGAGCAACTCGGTGGGTATCACCCTTCAGTGTAAGCTGAAAATACTCGGTCTCTAACTCTTGTCCTGGAAAAGCAGCTGTCACTCTGCCAGAGTTACGCAGAGCCAACCTCACAGTCTAACTGCATTCGTTCTTCCTTTGCTGGGGTATCTCCTGTAGCTGAGGGAGTGGGGGCAGTTCAGCCTGGAGAAAAACAGAGTGAGGAGAGGCCTCACTGCTCTCTACAGCAAGGAGGTTGTAAAGGGGCAGGGCTAGTAAAAAGGCACCAGGGGAGGGCCAGGCTGGATGTCAGGAGGGATTTCTTGGCAGAAAGGGCTGTCAGGCACTGGAACAGCTGCCCAGGGAAGGGGTTGAGTCCCCATGCCTGGAGGTGCTGAAGGGAAGGGTAGATGCTGGGTTGGGGGACAGGGTTGAGTGGTGCTGATGGGGTTAGGAAAAGGTTGGACTGGATGATCCTGAAGGTCTCTCCCAGCCAAAGCTGTTCTGTGATTCTATGTGCCACAAGTACCAAGGCAGTTTGGTAGTACCTGGGGTGCATTTTGGCAGCTCTGTTCCCATCTCTTCACTGACCCATTCTCCACTGGCTGAGCACCGGTACAGCCCTGGGAAAACAAGGGGAAGGTGTGCCATAGGGATAACAATCCGGACAAGGGGAGGGCATCACTGTGTAAGACAAAGCATTAGCTTTCTCATCTGCAGAGCAAGCACAGCTTCGTAAGCATTTCTGAGACCTTCCTAGAGGTACCCACCCTCACCAGGGTTCTGACCCTGTTCTGGTGGGAATTCACCTAGTAGGTTTTTGAGTACTGTACTTATGAGCTAGACGGCAGATGTTGGGGTTACTGGGTTGGTTCTAGGTTGGACTGGATGATCTGTAAGGTCTTTTCCAGCCTCATCAGCACTGTGGTGCTGTGATACTTCTCCCCTAGAGAGCTGTGATAAACGTGGCTCCATGGCCCCCACGCCAGGCCAACGGAGAGCGGGTGTGCTAGTGCGTTTCACGCTAGCAGCCCAGGTATAAACATCCCTGCATCACCGGCGTGCATGAAACACAAAGGCAACACACAGCTACTGCCCGCAGCCCTGCCGCGGCAGGAGCTTCTGTCCAGTCTTGATGTAATGAGAGAGAACCCCACCACTGTGGTTTAATCAAATAGATGTTTGTTCAGCAGAGGCAGCGCTCACCATCCCCTTTGGTGTCCAGGGTATAGTAAGGTGCATCACACTGGTACCGGAGAACAGCTTTGTACAGAGGCTCTCGGAGTTCCGAGACGTACACGGCTTGGGCATTGTCGACAGGAGCGGGGTCGCCGCAGTTCACAGCTGCAGAGAAGAAACAAAACCCATCTGATATAATCGAAGGGACGTCCTCACCCTCAAGTAGGACTGTTCTGTATGAGGGGATCCACTCGGCTTTCCCGGTCCCTGTACAGTCAGCAGTGCGTGCTTGCTCTGTCCCTTCAGCAAGCTCTCATCCCTTATCAGCCTTCTCCTAATGTGGAGATGAAGTGGATCCACAGGCTAAGGACCCTGTTTAAGTCTGCCTCCCACAGTGTAGAGACGGGTCACTTACGGACACAGCTGAAATGGGTGTTGGTCCATTCTCCATTGTCCTGGCAGCTGGACTGAAAAGCCAGGATGCTGTCTCGTTGCTGGGGAAAAGAACACGCGACCCACGTAAGTCACTGGCCGTGCGATGTGCCTGACACAGGCACCCCAGGGCAGAGGACACCTGATGGGGAGTGGCGTCAGAAAGCTGCTGAGGGGGCTGGAGAGGGTAGATATATTTTAACTTACCCGCACGATTTCAAAGCCTTCCACACAGGTCACCTTCACGTGGTCCCTGAAGACGTACTTGTCCTTCTTTGGGTCAAGAACAGAGTTGGGGATGACACTCGGGGGACAGTTTACAGCTTTGAAGAGACCAGTGGAGACCAGTGATTAACAGATTCAGTATTTACTCTCCTTCCAGCTCCCCAGTGCTTGTTTTCCTTAGCAAGCACGCATCCTCTCTCTACCTCATACCAGAAACTGCAAAAACATAGCGAGCTGCTGTGTCGTGCGTCTGACCTGGGACAGGCACTCTCTCTCTCTCTCTCAGAGCAGAAGAGGGAACACTTTCCCGAGTGTTTACTCACGATCCGCATAGTAGTGTAGCTTCCAGCCCTTGTGCTGCACCGCGTGGTCTGTCTGGAAGATGATGCTGAGAATGTTGCTCCTAGTTTTGATTTCAGGAGGACCTGGAAATGTGCTGCCACAGTAGGGACCAAACTGCTCCTTTCCAGAGACAAACTGTGAAAGCAATGGAGAAGCGAGTGAGATTCAGTGTGTTCGGGGAGATGCTCAAGTGTGTGTTCAGCTGTCATCCCCAGATCATCAAAAGGCAGCGCAGCTGATAGCAGTTTTCTGAATATGAGGGGATTGACTGGAGATCCAGAGCATCCCGACTCCCTCCCTGCGCCCCACACCTACCGTTAAGCTGTCACGGCAACTTCCTTCTGAGTCGGCTGCCTCCACATCGAAGTCCCCACTGCTCATGGTCAAGGCCACAAAGTAGCCCGGCCTCAGAGCCACCTGGTACTCACACCGTGAGTTCTCTGGGTACTGGTTGGGATAGTTGGGGCTGGTGATCTGCCCTGATAGGTCAGTGAAGGTATTTCCACTGCAGTTCACTAGTATTAAGGAAGGAACACAGAGAGCACTCAGAAAGGAAGCGGCCCATGTACGAAGCTGGCAAGATTCCTGTCGTCCACAACATCTCTGGTCTCCCCAGTCCCCTGCATGAAGCATCATTCAAAGAGACTGGAACCAGGGCCAAAGGCTTGAACACGTGGTGGCCCTTGTTTTTACCTTCCACCTGCGATTCCCTTCGTCTTTTCCCCTCCCTCATGCTCAGGTCCTCCTTTTAGCAATGTTCTCATCCAAGCCAAGCAGCCCCGGCCGTTGCTGAGTTTATTGAACTGCCCTGTTCTGTCAGGAGACTCACGAACAGCAGAATGGCAAGAAGGGTCCCCACCAGTCTTTAAAGGGTGTCATTCAGTAGTTTCTCAACTCTCAAGAGTACTGTTAAGACATGCTAATGGACGTGCCCAAGATCAGTCTGCTGCTGCTTCACAGCGGCACTGGGATGTTTCTTCTCCCCTAAGTAGGTACCTGTTACAGCTGGTTGAGAAGGCTGATGAAGGATCACAGAGTCACAGAGTTATTGAGGCTGGCAAAGCCCTCCGAGCTCCTCCAGCCCAGCCCAGGACCTGGCATCATCACATCGTCCAGAGCAGGGCACTCAGGGCCACAGCCACTGGCCTTAAACACCTCCAGGGATGGGGACTGCCCCACTGCCCGGGGCAGCCCACTGCATTGTATGTCCAGTGCCTCACCTGGCCCAAATTAACCCTTGCTTGCTGACCCCAGCTCACGTAGTTCTCTTACCTCCACAGGTTTTCTTATCCTCGTAGAGATAAAAATCTGGTGGACAGGTACAGAAGTAACCTCCAATGTAATTATTACAGTAATGACTGCAGGGCTCCTCCACAGAATCCGTGCACTCATCCAGGTCTGCAAGTGTGAAAAGATGAGTCAACCAAAGTGAAGCCAGGAGGAAGATGAGAAAGTGAGGCAAACACTGCTGGCCAACAGGGGGAAGGTATCTCTCAGGCAGTGTTTACACTGGCCATGTTGGAAAGCAGTCCTGTCTGTGGGGATCTCTTTTGCATTCACTCCTGTAAGAAAACCCCTCCTGTCAGCTCTCCTTCCCTCTGGACACGCGACCCAGGCTCAGAGCAGGCTGCTTTAGCCTTACCCACTGCAACGTAGTAGGCTGCAAAACCAGTGAAGCGCTCCTCGTTGGAAAAATCGGAGTGGAAGGTCACTGTGAGGGCGCTGTACGGGACGTAAAATTCCTCCACCACCTGGGAACCAGGAGCCTGAGGCTTCTTCCGCCCACAGAGTAGACCTTCTACATGGCCACCAGCCAGGATCTGCAGAAGAACAGAGAGGTCTCATCTCACTGCTGCAGTCCGTGTCCTCACCAACAGAGGAGTCTTTCAGCCTACAGGCGGCTAACGAAGGGCTGCTAAGCTGCACCCCTTTCCCACAGCACTGAGGCAGATGTGCCAGGCCATAGCTAGCAAGGGGAGTCCAGAGTCCCTAGGAAACCAGTTTCATGGCATTTGTGAGATGCTGGAGGAGTGCTCTCACAGCTGTGAAACAACTGTTAGCTTCTCAGACACAGGGTGATGCAGAGGGTGTCTGCTAACACCCCGCTTGTAAAAAAGCCACCACTGCAGCACAAAACTGGGGAGCTACTGACTGAGGGACTCCAGAGCAGTCTAACAGCGTGGCAGCTCCCAGCAGAGCACACTGATCCTTCTGTCCCGCCTAGGTCCTTCTCCCCGTTGCCCGTCTGGTGCTACACCTGACCTTACGATGCTTTTCCATTCCATTACTGCAGGATAGGGTGGTCACAGCTTTATCTCTCTGTGTGGAAACCCTCGCTCTTTCACGCCTTGTGAGACAACACCAAGCAGAGACAGCGGTCTCTACGTTTAAGAAGGGGTTCTCTTCAGTTCTAAGAGTCTCTGGCACACAGATCCTAGAAACCTGTGCTGTAATGGCCTCAGCACTGTGTCTGAGTGGCCACTATCCACACGCGGGTCTCCTGACTGATTTTATCGTTTCAAATCATTTCTGATGGCGCTAATTCAGCTGTGGCCACACGTGGACTAACTCTGAACCATCCCGGGGCAGAAAGGCAGTGCCCTAAGAAAACGGTTCCTTTCGTACTCGCTGAGAATGTGCCTTGCAGTAGTGAAGTGGCAGTGGCAGCTGAGGAGGCTTTTCCTGCGAGTATAAAGGGAACATCGAGAGGGGGCACAGATGGGACACCCGGCTGGCAAACAACACTCCTACGGGTGCAGGGCAAACTCCAGTCAGCGCAGTGCCCACTCGTGCAGATGCACTCAATCGCGTGGGCTTTTTGGGGCGCAGAATGGGAAGGATGTGTCAGTCTCTCCTGCCAGCCCTGCACCCGTACACAGCTTTGCTCTGTGGTCTAGCCTACCTTCTCGTCCTTTTCGAACTTGAGGATGCAGACAGTACCTTCACAAAGTCATATTCACAGTCCTGTGACAGTTCGAGGTCCATGTGCGTGAAATAAAGGTGAATGCCAAATCCTGCGGGCACCTGGATGTCCCAGGACTCCTGCACGTCGTTGGGATACGCCTGAGGATAGTTGGGTGACAGGATCTCGCCATACAGGGAGGCTGCATCAGCCCTGATGAGCAGACAGGAGATAAGGTACCTGAGAGAAAATGAAGGAGGACACTGCAGTAGTCTGCACACACACACAGAGTCCCCCATGAAAGAGCCAGTCTTTGGCTGTGTACAGCATGCAACAGAGCTCCTGAGCTTGGGGTTTTAGCCACCAACATGCTGGCTGTGTGGGAGTTGTCTTTCTCCTACAGCCTTGCACAAAGGAGTAAACCTCAGTCATGTTCTCTGCTCCTCTCCAGCTCCACAAGAATTCCAGCTCTGTACGAGACAGGAGTGCTGCAGGAGCTGAACAGAAAGGTCCTAAGTGCTACCCCCTTCCTCAGTGCCTTTTTCTGGAGGACACTTGGGCTACAGAGACATTCAGACTGAGGAATCAGTACAGTACTGCTTGACAACAGCAAAGGTTTAAAATGCAATTGCTAGTAAACCTGCATTTCCTCGGGAAGGCAGCAACTCACCACCGCTGGGAAAGGCAGGTCTTCATTTCTGGAAGCTTTCAGGCCTTGGACTTTGGAGTTAGGGTCTGGGACAAAACACAGTGTGATTGATTAATGTTCCTGTGCTTCTGCGTGTCTGCTGGTCAGGTCAAAGACCCTAAAAACCCAGCTGGTGGAGAACACATCCATGTTTATATCTCTTTTCCTTGCTGCATAGAGCACCTCGAGCACCAAGAACGGATGCTAGGCTCCAGACTGACCAAATGGAGAGGCGATCTCTGTCTCACAGGATCACAGTGCTGATGGGGCTGGAAAAGACCTCAAAGATCATCCAGTCCAACCTAAACCCAACCCAGTAACCCTAAACACCTGGCATCTAGCTCATGCCACTCATCTCAGCACTCGCTGCTGCTTGCATCCTCTCCTTGTGACCCCCAGTGCCCCCAGACACCGTGATGATGTACAGCAAACCGAGACAGATCGCACCCTCTCCCTGGGGTACCCAACCCGGGATTCCCAACACCTCAAAGCTACGCTGACACCTTGGGGTGGGGAGCAGCTCATCCTCACCCTCCTCGCGGTCCAACAGGGATGCTCGGGAAGATTCTCCTTCCGCGTTGCTGATGCTTGCAGTGTTTACCTCTCCCCCTCGTTCGTGTCTGGTTTACTTCTCTCTTCCCTTCGCTTTTCTCTCTTCCCTCCTTTCCTCTCGCATCTCTTCCCGGACACAGCCTGCTCGCAGGGCCCTGGGGCTCTCATTCGCAGTGCTGCAGCCCCCTCTGTCTGCAGGATGCTGCTCCTCCCAGCCTTCCCGCTGCACTGGGCTGCCGGGGTTGCTGGCTCCCGGCAGGGCAGGGGATTTCCAGAGCACATTGCTCAACGCTCTGGCTCAGCACCGAGCAGATCTGGTCTGCATCAGGCATTTTGGGGAAATCAGATGACTCTGGGGGGACGCGAGCGGAGCAGAGTCTTCAGCTGCCTCCTCTCTCCTCTTCCTTCTTCCCTCTCAAAGTTAGGAACCCAATGCAGAGGGCGTAGAAAAGGGTGAAGGGGAGAACTGGCCCCATGTTTTTCCATGGAGAATACCTGTTTGATCATCTTATCCCAAGATGACGTTGCCAGAGTTCATTCTGGTGCTGTAACCTGGTGGTCAAGGGCTACTGTCACCTCTCGTCCTCTAAAGCTCCAGAGACCCTTTTTTAGGACAAAAACACAGAAGAGGTGGTGCCTGGTGAGTGCAGTGCCTCGCTGAGGCTGCCTGCTGTCACCGGCTTTCGCTGGGGCTCACTGTGGGCACACTGATGTACGTGTGAGCTCGACTAAGAACTCCTGTCTACCTTTTTATTTACCAAGTGAACATCACGTAAGAGCAACTGCTCCTCAGATCTAGACCGTGAGCGAGTGAGATCTGATGGAATGGAGTTTCAAGAGTTACACCAGGTAGAACCCTCAACCTAGCCAGTGCCCGCAAGACCCGTCACTAATACTCTAGGAACCCCTTCCCCTGACAATGAAAAGACAACATAAAGCATTACAACCGCTACGGTCTGTGCACAGCACACTGCCGAGCTCGTTTTCAGCCAGGAAAGCCACGGTGTTGGTGAAGCCCCGCTGAAAAACTCCCTTCTATTGTCAGCAAAAAGGAACACCCACTGGATGATGAATCAGAGCTGTCAGGATAAGAGCTTGGATAAAGAGAACAGCCTGTCATCTCCCTTCTGATGCCTCTGGAGAGTACAGCTTGATGCTGCTAACTGGTATTTCAAAACCAGGAAAACACTGATAAAAGATTCACAACAGGTCACCAGGAGGCGATTTCTCCTCTGAACTGGGCAACGAACCCACCAGAGACTCTTCAAGCCACAACCCTATTTTAAAATGGGCATGGCAGGGGTAAAATGACTGGGGGCTGGCACACCGTGGATGTAACCTCAGGGCAAGGGAGCTGTAGTTTTAACAGAAACCCGTGGGGCTTGAAAAACTGAGCAAACTCTCAGGTTAACTTGGGTGTTTTCTGCAGAAAAGGTTAGAGTTTGAGTTTAAAAAGGGGTTAAAAAGTGGCTGCTCCTACTTCCCCACTCTTCTCCCCCCTTGGTGACTTCTATCTTCTTCACTTCTTCACTTACACGTGGTGGGGGCAGTGAATTCAAATGTGCTGGTGCCTTTCTTCTCCAAACTGAGTCAGTCAGTGGGTTTGTTAACCCCTCCCTTTGTGTCTGACACTTCAGCTGAGAGCTCTGGGTCGGGGTCTCTGATCCTGGATGTTAGTGGCAACCCAGGTGGGATCCAGACAAGGACCCACACTGCAAAGCTGCTGCTGTACACCCTGACTCAACCTGTTGGTAGCAGTGGTAAAAGAATGGCAATAATCCTTTATAAGACAGGGAACTATTAATTAAGACAACGTTTTTGAAGTCAGTGGAATAGAAAAGCAGCTGCATTTTATCCAGGCACTATCTGTACAGAAGGCCGGTGCTGGCGATGGGCACACCGACATCGAATACGCACAGAGCACCCGATGGCACCGGCTGCGAGCTGATGGACTCTCGGACCCACAGGGTGAAGCAGCTGAGTAACGTATGTCGCAGTGTGCTGGCATGATGGCACACACTGTACTGATCCAGCCCGCTGAAAGGGGCCTAATCATGCCATTAGGATTAATAAACAATGACCTTCCGTTTGCCATGGGCAAACCTGCCCGGGGCATGCACACGCTCTGCGACTCCTCAATTCCACCACCACACACGCGTGGTTTTCTCAGACAAACCCCTGCTTAAGAAGACTTACGGCTGCGTGGCCTTGCTGTGAAGAGCAGCGGTGCGCCAGGTTCCATTCAGTCACCATCGAAAACAGGCTCCACTGGTTTGGCTTCCCCCAGGAAGCTGGGAGGGAAAAAGCTTTTCCCAAGTTCCTAAGTTCTTTCCCTTCTGGAAATAAAACAGAGGGAGTGACTGGCAACAGAGAAAACGATGACTCAGCTAACCCACCAGCAGGGAATAGATCATGTGGAAGGTACAAGTCCCATCTCCTCCATCTATCAAGAGCTTGGCAGTTGTTTGTCTGTTTCCTGTGCTGCTGATAAGAGGATTCAGTGGGTTTCTTGCACGCTGCGCTTCCCCACCTCACTCTGGTGGCCCAGGCCGGTTCTGTTGTCGGTGGTTAAACTCAGAGCCTGGCGTAAACCCCAGGCAAACAGGAGCGAGCAGCCTCACCTCTGCGCCCAGCAAAATCAAGGAGCAGATCCTCCTGAAGGCTCTGCTAGGGCACACGGAGAACAAAAAGGCGATGGGTAGAAACAGACAGGGCTTTGCCAGGGGCAAATTGTGCCTGGCTAATGAGACAACAGACAAGGGAAGAGCAGCCTAGCTGGACTTGTGTGAAGCATCCAACTGCTTCACACGGGAACTGTATGTCCTGCACCATCTCCAAGTCCTCTCAAAGCTGGAAAAACATGGATTTGACAGCTGAAGGGCCCTGTGGGTAAGGAACCGGCTGGATGATCACACCCAGGGAGCTACGGTCAATGGCTCGGTGTCCGAGCGTAAAAACCAGTGACGAGTGGTGGTGCCTAGTTCTGCTTGACCAGCTCTGCCTAACCTCTCTGTTGGCAGAGGAATCGAGTCCACCCTCACGAAGTTTCCTGGTGACACCAAGCCGTGTGGTGTGGTTGCATGCCGGAGGGAGGGAGGGATGCTAGGGCGTTTCATGTGGACTGAAGAGTGCTCCACGATGGGAGCAGCCGCTTAAAAGGCTGGAAAATCTTTAGCGTCGGAGACAGATGTTCATGCAGTGCCCGGACAAGGCCCCAGCACCCACAGAAGGTGAGAAAATGGGAACAGACAGTAACCGGTGCAGCACACGAAGAGGGGGCGACCTTAACCTTGACCTCCACAAGTCCTCCGAAGGCTCTGCGCCCTTGCCGCTCTGGGTCCAGCAGCCACCGGCATCGTGGGCCCCGGCTGCACCC
>VZRI01012353.1:455423-470612 GCA_013397515.1 Upupa epops
CTCCTCCTCCTCGCCCCCGGCCCTGCAGTACCGGCCGAGCGCGGCGACAGCCCGGCCGAGGGAGTGCGGGACGCTCCCGGCAGTAGCTGCCGGGCGGGAGTCAGTATCTCTGCCGGTGGGAAGCGGGACGGACGGGCCGCTCTTGCTCGGGAAGTCGGGGTGCGGGGCGGTGCTGCACGGGAGAGGGGTGCGGGCACCCCGCGGGCCCGGTTAGGAGCCCGGCGGGGCTGTGCGGGGCTGTCATTCGGCCAGCCACGAAGCCAGCGCGGGGCGGGCCCGTGGCGTGTTTTGCCTACCCAGAACTTTGCGGGCCGCTCTCCCGCTCCCTCTCCCCCCCCCTCCCGCAACCCCCCCGAGATGTCTCGGTGTCCGAGTCCCGGGAGGTCTCTGCCCAGGACGCGGTCGGTGCCCGCCGCGCTCACGGAGCCGTGCGGAAGTGCGGTGGCATCGCGGGGACTGGCAGGGAGGACGAGCAAAGTTTGCTGGTTGAGTGGCCAGAGGGGGTGGGGTGCTGGCCCGCGCTGATCTGCGTTGCCAAACGCGCAGCGTGTGCTGTGGAGCCGGTGGCGGCCGCGGCCGCGGTGACGGCGTGGCTGGCAGTCGGGGGGGAAGCTGCAGCTGCCAGCTGGTTACTCGAAGCGTCGGTGCCGTCTCCATCGGCCCCCCCGAGTCCGCTGGACCCGGGGTGTGGAAAGCTGCTGGAGGTGCAGTCACCCAGCAGAACAGAAGCACCAGCCCGGATGAGTGCGTGAGGGGACGCGGTGTCTGCTGCGTGACCTGTCCGGGTCACTCTGTCTGACTCCGGGCGTGAGCTTCAGAAAGAGATGCGGGGACGTCACAGCCCCTGTGGCCTGGGCCAGGCTCACCCAGTGGGGTTTGATCTGAAAGAAGACATCCTCCAGGCCAAGGGTGGAGAGAGGGGGCTCTGGCTGCCGCTTAGAGCTCAGTTCAGAAGTTAAATCAAACTTGCATGAAGAAAGGGGTGGTAGGGGCCGTGCACAGGACCCGCACACCAGTGGGCATGAGTGAACCTAGTGGCTCCGTGCAGCTGAGCCATGGAAGTCCTGCTTTCTCCCACACCTGCCCCTAGTCCTTTAGTTGCCACGTGATTGAAGTCATTTGCCTGGCAGAAACCTAAAGCAGGTTAGGCAACTGAGCCAGCCAAGGGACTAGTCTGGCAAGTGGTAATGCAGAAAAGAGTGTGTGTGGAGACAGACACCTACAGCGGGCAGATCCCTTGGCTGAGGGCACCTTGGCTGTACTCTGACAGGTCCTTCTTGCTTCATACTCGTGGCGAGCTGGAACGTGAAGGCTGCTTCCTGCTTGGGGAGCAAGACCGCTCTGTGATGTGAACAGCAGCGAACTATAATGCTAAAGATAAAGAGAAATGCTTGCTGCAGTCAGGAGATTGTGAGGTTGGACACTGGCCACGCAGTGCCCTTTCCTGAGGTGCTGCTGTTTCGCGTAGAGCCTGTGCGGTTTGAGTTCCCTGTCTGGGGCCTGGGGCCTGGGAAGTGGCTCACGTCTGTTTCCCCAGCCTGCCTAGAATGGCTTAACAGCAGACCAGGAGGCTAGAGCTGCACACGCACTGTCCTGGCCTCATCCCCTAGCTCAGTATCTCTGAATCACGTGCAGCTGATGGCCTGGCGACAGGTGGAAGGGTCCAGGGCATTCGGAGCAGCCTCTCCTGGATCGTGGTGTTCCTGCAGGTCGTGTGGATGGATCGCCTCGGGTGGAAGGGATCGCCTCCGGCTTTGCCGCCTGGTGGGTCTGTCATAGAGCGTGGTAGCAGCGCATGAACAGAGAGGAGAGAGGGCCAGGCTCCGCTGGGGGCAACAGCAGGGTCGGTTCCTAACTCGGCACTGACGAGGAAAGGTTCTTTCAGTTGCAGTTCGCTGACCTCCTCTAAAGGCACGGAAGGCCTTAAGGCTGTCGGTAGTGGGACTAGCGCTGGTGACCACTGGTGACCACTGGTGGGATGGCCCAGGGGGCAAGCAAAAAGCGTTTGTAAAGGCTGGGAACGGCCCCGGACCAGGCAGAGGTTCGGCTCTTCCCTGGCTGCCCCATGGCAGGTGCTTGCATAGCTGCAGGAAGCAAGTCGGTTTTGTTGGCTCAGTTGTTTCGGAACAAGACCCTGAGGATGGAGGTCGGGACTCTGTTCCAAAGGCGAATTACAAACCCGTCGCTTATTTCTTGCTCTCTGATGCTGTCTGCCTTCTACGCTGTGCGGTCCTACAACCGGAATCGGTGGAGGCCTGTTCAGGACATCACCAGGAAACCACTAAAACAGCCTCTCAAAAGAGGAAGGATTGTAAAGGGCTTCGTTTCCTCCAGAAATTTATCGAGGGAGTAACGTGGTTGTTGTTGAGGAAGGCGCTCCAGAGGTCTGTTTGATTCAGAACAGGAGTGCTGGCATGGAGTTGTGGTCTGGAATATCCAAAAGGGGTCTTGGAAGCTGTTGGCTTCTGCCACTACTGACAAAGCATTGAAGCCCAGGAGACACTGAGGGGGGGAAGAGCAACCAAGAGCGACAGTTGGAGCAGTCCTGAATGGTGAATCGGTGGAGGCTGTGACAGCGTACTGCTGAGCACGCGAGCAGCGTTTCAGGCACAGTATCTAGTGTTTACATCCAGTGTTCTGTTTATACATCCTGTGATCTCGAGGCAGAGTGGAACTGGAACAGGGTCAGTGAAATGCACTGCAGGGTTGGGACGTCTCCTTGCGCTCCCCGGGAGTGGAAATCTGAATAAGCAGCCTGTGAGGAGATGAGGCTGCCGTTGGGCAACGCTGGAGCAGCACAAGCACCAGAACCACAGCACTTAGCAAAGTGAGATGAGTCCAGCACACCAATGCCTGTCTCTTGGGAGAAAACATCTCCTGGGGGGTGCGCTCTGCCCTGCACCCTTCGGTACGTCCAGGGCCCAGTGTTTCCCCAGGAGAAACGGCCTTTAGGTCAGCGTGGAAGGCACCAGTGAGCTCAGCTCTGTACCCGGAGGGAGGTCTTGCCTGTTGCCAGCAGAGAGGCCTGAACCACGGCTGTGCTGGTCTTCTGGTGGAGCCCATCCAGCAGCACATTTCAGTGTCGCCGCTTGTGTCCTTGCACGAGAGAAGACACCTTCCTACTGTTACAGCTCAAATTGTAAGCCAGGGTGCAGAGGCCTTGTGGCACTCTCTGTCTTAGACTTCAGGGTGTTCTCGTTTCTTGCATGGCAGGGCAGTGTCAGAGAATGAAGGAGATTTATTTGGCCGTGCTGTTACGCAGTGGCTCGCGAGCTACCTGGCATGTTCAGCTGCGTGGTGTGGAGGGGCACCAGCTACTGCTGCGGCCCTGAGCCACAGCTGACCCTGCTCGTCTCTCCAGTCCTGTCAGGGAAGGCAGGGTGGACGTGTTCTCTCCTCCACAGGCAGAGCAGTGCCCTGCAGAAAGCAGGGGGTGCCTGGTGAGCACACACCAGAGACCCGCCTGCAGGCGGCCCGTCCCCTCTTGTGCCCCTCGCTGGCTGTTTTCATCCTCTGCTTCTTTCTGCTCTCCGCATCCTCAACATTTTCAGGATCAGTGAGACTCTCCCTGTGTTCAGGCAGGTGATCAGCTGGTGACTTACCCCAGCTCAAGTCCACAGCTGGTCAGCCAAGGAAAACCAACTGGTTTTAACGGGTGAGACCTGGGAAGGGCATCACGGTCCAGTCGGTCACAGGTGCTGGAACCAGCGCTGGCCCAGAGGCTGGTAGCCGGAGCTTCCAAGTGCGCTCCTGGGATTAGTAAAGCCATTTATTTCTAGGTGTGGGACACCAGGCAGAAAGAGAGTGTCTTTGAAGTAAAAGATCAGGCCAGGCTTGTGTTTTAGGGTGTCTGCTTCCTGGCGTCCCACTGCTTTGAGTTCCAGCATCCTCACAGGAAAGGGGAGACCGCTGATCTGGTAGCTCCACAGGGGTGGAGCGAGCGGGGAGCAGAAGGGAGAAGGGGGAAAATAATCTGATCAGCTGCCTCAAAGATGAAACAGGGCTCATGCTCATGGAAGGAAAGGAGGGGAGCACAGGTGACAGGAAGGTTTCTGGGTATCTGCTCTGGGGAGAGACGGGCGTCGTAGTCACCCATTCCAGGAGGTGACATCCATGTTTTGCTTGGAATCAGTAGAACTCGACTCTGGTCTAATCCAGCCCCACTTCCTGTGCTCAGTGAGATGCTCATGGCTGTGAGTAACCTGCATACTGTGCCGTGGCCCCTTGCTGGCCCAAGTGGCCTTGGCCAGGAAGCCAGCCTTGTCCCTTCCTTCCAGCTCAGGTTCTCTTAACCACGCAGGAACCTCTTGTTCCTGTGAAGTTAGAGCTCAGGAGGAATTTATCGTGAGGGCTGACCTGTCCTTTCTATGCCAGTTGCTACTCTCCTTCGATAGAGAGTCTGTCTAGAGGCAAACCCCAGCTCTCTGTGCAGACAGCCTCCTGCTGCATGGAGGAGAATTACTGGGATCAGGGAGTCACCACAGCCAGTCTCCTGCCTCTGCTCTGCCTGAGGGAGCTGTGAAAGAGGAGTCCAGCAGACTGGGGGTGTCGCTCAGCAGCCCCGTCGGTTCTGAGTGGTGAAGGCAGAGCAGTGCCTGGTGCTGTTGACGTGCCCGAGTGCGGCAGCGAGCTCGCCAGGGGCCGGTGAGGACTTCCCAAACCCTCTCCTCATTTGCTGCCCTAATGCCGGCTGCTCCAGGAACAACACTGTGGGGCAGGAGTGCCGTCCTTGCTCTGGGTAGGAATGGCTCCTTATCTCTTTGAGAGCTTGTGAGCTGTTGGAAGGGCACAGGCCGCAGCGGGGTGCCCGCTGATACCCGCTGTCCGTTGCCCTCTGGAGATCAGAGTCTGTCTGCCTTGTGGCACCGGCCCGGTTGTAAAACTAAGACAAGAAAGCTATCTCGGGTGAGGAAACGGCAGTCCAGAGTCCTGGCAAGCTGCTCCGGGTGCCAGGACAGCTTGGACTGTCACGCTGGAGCTGGAACGGCTCCGTGCGGTGCCAGGCTGAGGTTTGCGTTGGTGTCTCGCTGGTTCTCCCCTGTCTGTTGGCAGCTCTGTTTGCCTGGGCTCGTGATCGTTCCTCCTTCAGGGCAACTTTACTGAAACCATGCCCGGCATTCCCGAGTAGAGCTGGCAGGTGGGACGGCCCTGGGGAAGAGACCGAGGCTGCTTTGGGGTGGCAGAAGGCTTTGGGAACCGAGGTACCTGACAGGGCTCAGCCGTCGAGTCACTCTGGCTGCAGGAATGGGCACAGCTGAAAGCCAGGTTGGGGAGGGGGGGTGTCCAGTGAAAGTGGGGCCTTTTGCAAGATTGCAGTGAGTTTGGAGAGACTGGGAGTCCCTGAGGAGGTGACTCTGAACCCTGTGTGTTGGCGAGCAGCAGCGCGTTGCCTGTGTTCTCTCCAGAACCTCAGCACCTGAGCTCTCATTGTAAACTCAGGGGGCTCTGCCTTGCTCCCTGTCTGTGTGTGACAGGAGAACCCGTGCCTGCGCCGTCCTGGGGAAGAGGCTGGCAGGCAGCATTTGCCTTTCGAAAGGTGTGCCTTGCTGTCTGCCTGCCTCCCGCAGTCGGGAACGTGTTGCCCCTTCCCTCCTGCCCCTCCGCTGGTGTTGAGGGGGGCGGAGGGGTCAGCTAATGGAAGGAAGGCTGAGTGAAAACCCTGGGGGAGCGGGAAGGGAAGGGGATGGTTTGGGAGGGCATTTTCTGCTGGAGCTTGGAGCGGCTCCTGGGGAAGGGAAGAGCAAGCTGGATGAGCGGGAGCAAGGTTGCCAGGCTCTGTGCACAGAGCGCTGTGGTATGTGGGACTGGCCAGCGGCTCGGTTCCAGAAAGCAGCCTGTGGTGTGGAAACTGGTGCAGGACACAAAAGGAGGAAGGAACAGGAACAAGGAGGCAGGGCAAACTGAAAGAGGGGTAGTAAGAGGCTGAGGAAGCAGGAGGCAGGAGCTCTGTTTCCAGCAGCAGCAGGTATACCCTTTGGCACGAGACAGTCCGCTGCCCTCTGGGACCGGGAAGCCCCAGCTCTGAGGCTCCCTCCCAGGGGATCTGGGTGGGTAGACTGGACCTTGAAGCGGTGCCAGTCACACCTCAGCGTGTTAGCACTGACAGACGGCCAGACGTGTGTGTGTTCGACAGGGCCCGGTGGAGCTGCTCATTTCCTTTCACAGCAGTGGCTTTGCTGATTGGAAACCTTCCACCCATCAGGTACCTCGCAGCAACTGTGCCTTTCAGCGCCTTCTGTTGCTGCTCCGTGTCATGCGGAGCACTGGGTGCTCTGCTGCCACTGTTCCTCCGTCAGTGCAGGTGTCTGCTGCTGGGGACTCCAGCCAGGCTGACGAGCAGCGTGGATGTCACTGCTGTGCTCTGAGACTCATTGCAGGCTCGGTACCCACAGCGCTGCAGCGGGTTACTGCAGTGGTGTTGTGTGGGTCCTTGTCTGGATCCCCACGCATCCCACCTGGGTCAGCACCAGCGTCACAGGTTAGAGGTTGTAGAGAGACTGCATTTCAACCAGGAGCTCTCAGCTGAAGCGTCAGGCACGAAGGGAGGGTTAACAGACCCGCTGATGGAGCTGCAGGCACCGGAACAACGGCCTCCCTTTGGAGGAGAAAGGCACCCAGACATTTTCATTCGCTGCCCCCACCACAGAGCAGAGAAACCAGCCCCACACAGGACACAGACACAGGGAGTTCCGTCACACTGCTCCTGCTCTGAGCTGAGGGAGAAAATGTCCTGAACATCTTCTCTGCAGACAGCTCTGCCTCTCTCTGAAGTCGCAGTGGTTGTCCCACTGCAGTCTCGGTCCTCCTTCATCTCCAAGGGTCAGGATGCTCTCAGTCTCTCCAGGTCCAGGTGACTCTTCCCAGTGCCGTCAGTTTTCTGCAGCTTGAGGAGCGATGACGCTCTCAGCAGCCCTGACACCCTCTCTCAGGCAGTGATGCAGCTCCCGCCTTAGCTGATCCAGACGGCTGCTCCTGGCACTGAGCTCTCCAGAAAGAGCGTGCAGTGAGTGGTGCTCACAGCGTTGAGTGCCCGGTGCTCTGAAGGTGGAGGGTTAGAAACGAAGACACTGGAGGGAGGTCACTGGGGGAACTCTGGCATTAGAGCTGCTCGGAGGAGCTCGGTGAGGTGTAAGCCGTTAGGACAGCCTCCCCTGGAGGACTGGGGCAGCTCTTCCCGCGTTCCCTGTGTTTGTCACGGGTCTTGGGGTCGGTCAGGGCTGATGGATGTATTTCAGCGTTATCCGTCTGGAGGGGAGCCAGGAATTTCTCGCACTGTGATAGCACGTAGAGTAGAGGTTCCTGCTGGGGACCCTGTGATCTGTGCTGTTCGTGTGCCTGTCCACAGTAGTTTACAGTCCCTTTGTGTTCTGCTTCTCTTCTCCTGCTCAGGATACCCTTTTGCCTTGTTCCAGCGATACTTCCTCTTCCAGAAGGAGACCTACCTCATTCACCTCTACAATGTGCTCACGGGCCTCTCAATCGCTTACTTCAACTTCGGTAAGAGGGATTGGGGAAGAGAGAAGGGCTTCCTGGCCCGGGGCCTGCGGAGGGTCGGGGGTCTTTCCGTGGGAAACTGTCACTTCTGTTTAATCTCCTTCTCTTTGCCGTCCCACAGGGATGCAGTTCTTTCACTCTCTGCTATGTGTCTTAATCCAGTTCCTCATCCTGAGACTGATGGGACGCACCGTCACTGCCGTCTTCACCTCCTTCTTCTTTCAGATGGTAAAGCTCTCTTTCTTACGGCGCGGTTTGTAGGAAGGAGCCCCTGCTGAGCTTCGGGCGGGTGTAGATGGAGGGGCGCAGGCGGATCAGGACCGGCCGGAGGAGCCTGAGTAACCCCAGCAACGGTCTCTTTCAGACTTACCTGATGGCTGGGTACTACTGCACAGCCACAGAGCACTACGACATCAAGTGGACGATGCCGCACTGTGTCTTGACGCTCAAGCTGATCGGTGAGTGCCAGCTCCCTCCCCTGCCTCGCCCTCCGCACACTGTGCCTCGCAGACTGCCCGCTCGGCCCAGCCAGCCCAGCTCACCCTGTTTCTCACCCCCAGGTCTGGCCATCGATTATTACGATGGAGGAAAAGCTCTGGTGAGTGCAGCACCGTTCCCACCACTGCAGTCAGCTGAAGGGCTGAACAGAGAGCTGCAGGGATGCGGGCTAGCCAGCTGCGCTCGGCGCAAGCCGTAGTGAGAAGGGGATCCTCCGGGGTATCCAAGGACACCGAATGTTGGAGAGAAGTCATTTGGAGCAGCACAGTAGTGATTAGAGATGGGGAGATCAGAATATTCTGCCCTCTTCCAAATTCCCCACCATCTCCTTCCTGCAGTTCTGTGGCTTCAGACTGGTGACCCCCAATCCCTGTGTCTCGTGGGTAGAGCACCTTTAACTTGCAGACCATCCGTGCTAGATGCCAGCTCCCACCCCCCTTTCCTTTGTTTAGAGGAGATGAAGCAGTGAGAGCAGCTGTACAGCACAGCCTGTGTTGCACACTTGCTGCAGCCTCTTACTGCTGCTTCAAGCATCTGCATTCCCCCCCCCCGTCCTGTTTGGGTCCTGACCAAGTCCTCAGCACCCACGGAGTCACTGCTGGCTGCAGGAAGACACAGCTGAGCTGAAATCTCCTGAGCTGAAGTTGCCAGTGTTTGAAGACAAGGAATTCCTGAACCTGGAACGAGGGATTGTAGGATGAAGGGTCTGTCAGGTAGAGAAAAATGCAGGGGGCTACTGGACTAGGCCAGGTAGAGGTATTTCTGCCCCTGCTGTGCTGGCAGGGCGTCCGTCAGGAGATCCCTTCAGCTGTTTTATTTAGGACTAGATCTCTGTGCCAGCTGTCTCAGCCGCCGGGTCTTGATGCTGTTTGAGTGTGGCTGGGGCTAGAGCAGGGGCTGGGGCTAGAGCAGGCTGGGGCTAGGCATGGAAATGCAAAGCAGAAAGTTCCACACACAAGAAGGGCAAAAATTGAGGCCGTGAGGCTGAGAACATGACATCCAGAGCTAGTTTGAGGTTCCCTAGGATGATGTTAACGTCCCTCGCTTTGGTGCAGGAGTTCCTGACCCCTGAGCAGCGACGGTTTGCTGTCCGGGGAGTTCCTACGTTGCTGGAGGTCTCAGGATTCTCCTATTTCTATGGTGCCTTCATGGTGGGGCCTCAGTTCTCCATGACAGACTATCAGAAACTGGCAAGGGGTGAGATGACTGATGTGCCAGGCCAGAGACCCAACAGGTAATGCAAAGCTGCTTAGCTCCTTGCTTTCCCGAGACCCCCGAACGCCGAGTCCTCCGGCTGTGCCCTGCAGCAGAGCGTCCTCCTGCCTGGACCTGACCAAAGCACTTGCGAGGCAGCCTTGCAGAATCTGCTCCTAACTCTCTGCCAGTTGCCCTGGTGTTGTGCAGGGCAGGAACACCAGCAGCCGTTCGATAGCTGCTGTCCTCTCCTCCCAACAGGGGCACCTGCTGCAGTGGGCTGTGAGGACTCCCCCGTGCTGACTCCCCTGCCTCCTCTTCTGTCCTGAAAATCATTCTGAGTTCGACTCTTGAGGGCTTTTCTTTGACTCCTGTATTTTCCTTCCTCAGTTTCCTGCCTGCTCTCAAGCGCCTGAGTTTGGGTCTCTTGTTCTTGGTAACCTACACCCTGTGCAGCCTGTACATCTCTGACGACTACCTCATCTCGAACGACTACATGGTGTGTGCTCGCCGGGCTGCGGAGGGGTTCCCCTTCTCTGCTGGGGAGTGAGTGGATCTACGAGAGTGAACTGGGGGTGGGTTAGCTGACAGGCCTTTCCACAGCCGGTTCGGCTGGGCTGCCCGTCCCGTGGCCCCGCTGGATGCAGAGCAGGAACCACACGGAACCGCTCACAACCAGACAACCCTAGCGGCTTCTGTTGTCTTCTGAAACCTAGCATTTCTCACCTGCCCGTTTCCCGGCCTCCCTCTTACCTGCCAGGAGCTTCCCTGGAGTAACCTGCCAGAATCCTCGAGGCTTTTAGGGACCCACTAGCGACTGGCTCCTCCGCAGAGACCCTCGCTGTCTCTGTGCCAGCGTGAGTGCAGGAGGCTGTGAATCCCGCAGCCGCACTAAGCCCAGAGTATTGGCAGAGGCCCTGTTTCAGTGCGGCAGAGGGAGGAGAGCAAGGTGTAAAGGCAGCTGGGCTGAAGGCCCTGCAGTCCAGTCCACGGAGGGGAGTCAACACAGACGGGAGGTTCAAACGAGCGACGCTGATGAGCCCGTCTCTGCCTTTGTCACCGCTGCTGCTGGAATCGGGTTTTCACTGGTGCTGTTTCTCTGCAGGAGAAGCCCTTCTGGTTCCGCTGCGGTTACATCCTGGTCTGGGGCAAGATTATACTCTACAAGTACGTCACCTGCTGGCTCGTTACGGTGAGTCTGCCTTTCAGAAAGGAGAGATTGGTTGGCAGAGGCGGTACCTTCCGCAGCCTAGGTCTGCTCTTGGCGCTGAACAGGAGTCACCCGAGTGTCTGGAGCTGAGCGCCGGTCTCTGTGGCCTCCCTCACATTAGCAAAGCCTCGGTAACTACCGAGCAGGCGGTGTTGACTCCATGCGCTGGGCGCTCTCTGCTCCACACAGTGCACACCAGCAGCTCTGCCCTCAGAAAGATGGGAGCGAAGGTGGCCGGGGGTTTCCTCTCACCTCTCTGTGAATCCTTTCCAACAGGAAGGCGTCTGCATCCTGGTTGGTCTGGGGTACAACGGGAAGGATGAGAAGGGAAGGCCGTTGTGGGACGCCTGTGCCAACATGAAGGTCTGGCTGTACGAGACGACCCCTCTGTTCACGGGGACAATCGCTTCCTTCAACATCAACACCAACGCTTGGGTGGCCCGGTGAGCAGGACAGGGCTCCCGTTCTGTAGCCCCCAGCTAGAGCCAAGGTCCTAGGCTGAGAGGGAGCGCTAGAGGGAGAATCTCCACTTGTGGATTCTTACACTCCCCCTTCTGTGTTGACACGGTTCCTGCTGGGTTAGTGCGGGCAAGCAGCTGATGAGGGCAGGGGCCGCAGGACGGCAGCAAGCCCTGGGGCCTGCCTGGCTCCACAGATCCTCTCCTGATTCCTGCATCAAGCCCCTTTACACTCCCTGTGCAGCGACTCAACGGGTCCTGCTGCAGCGCTGGCTGGCACGCGCCAACGCGCTGCCTGTCGCCACGTGGACCGCTGCTCCCCGTTAGCTGAGACTTCTGAGGCTGCAGCTTGCCCAGTGAGCAGGGCTGTCTGGCCGTCTCTGTCCCAACAGGGTGCCAGGAGCAGGCGCCCCTGGGCCCTGTAGCTCTGGCTCAGGGAGGGGAGGGCAGGCGGTGAAGCAGAAGCACTGTTCTCTCCTGTCTAGCTACATCTTCAAGCGCCTCAAGGTCCTGGGCAACAAACTGCTGTCGCAGGCACTGGCCCTCTTCTTCCTGGCCATCTGGCACGGGCTGCACTCTGGCTACCTGGTGTGCTTTCAGATGGAGCTGCTGATAGTCATCGTTGAAAGACAGGTGCGCTGCGAGTTAACGGAATGGGGTGGCTACTGTTAGCCCTTCTCCCTGAAGGAGGGGGAGCTGCCCTGCTGGAGCTTTACCTGGGCTAAAGGCAGAGGCCAGCGGCTGCTCTGGCAGTGCTTTTCGAACGTGACCCGGTTCTGCCGCAGGGCCCCGGGGGGGCTGGCTCCTGCCCGGGCCGGCCCTGCAGTCGTGGCAGAAGCCAGCAGGACGAGCAGGGAGCGGAGCACTTGGCTCAGAGGGCAGATGAAGCAGGTGGCAGCTGAAGGGCCTGCAGGATGAGCACACGGGCCCAGCGCCTCCGCTCGCTCTGCTGGCGTTGAGAACAGTATCCCAGATTCACCTGAGGCTTCCTTAACTAGAGCTTGGGGCAGCTTGGGGCACTGAGCTCTCTGCTCAGAGTAGCCTCAGTCGCCCGTCCCCAGCCGCAGGGGGAAGCGTGGCCAGGCCAGCCACCCCGTGAGAGTGACGGGGTTTCTCCTTCACTACAGCTGATGAATCTCGTTCGGGACAGCCCTCTCCTGAGCACCGTGGCTTCCATCACTGTCCTGCGGCCCGTCTTCTACGTGCTGCAGCAGGCCAACCACTGGATGTTCATGGGTTACTCTCTGGTGCCCTTCTGCCTTTTCACCTGGGACAAGTGGATGAAGGTATGGGGCAACCACACAGGGGCACCCACACAGGGGCAGCCACACAGGGGCAGCCCCTTTCCCACCTCTCCATCTCCCGTGCCCTTGGCTCAGCGACGTTTGCTGACCCTCAGCCCTTTCTCCGTGCAGGTGTACAGGTCCATTTACTTCTTTGGCCACGTGCTGTTCTTCACTTTGTTGCTGGTGCTGCCCCACGTCCGCAGGATCCTTGTGCCACGGAAAGAGAAGCTAAAGAAAGCGGAGTAACAGCCACCAGGTAAGGCCGGGCCGGCCCCACACAGCCCCCTGGCCCCACACAGCCCCCTGGCCGCACACAGCCCCCTGGCCGCACGGGGAGGCGAAGCGGGGCAGCGGTGCCAACCCTCCCCTCTGTTTTTCCAGATGGTGCCACCGGTGCATTCGCTGGAGTCGATCCCACACTCCGGACGCAGCACTTCACCTGCCACGTTTGCTGTGTTGAACTATGACTTTTTTCCAACACGAGGAGGAGGAGGAGGAGGAGAAGGAGGAAGGAGAAACCCCAGGGTCAGAGACCCGAAAAGGAGGGGAAGGGAACAAGCGTCCTTCCGGCCCCTCCACCCTCTGTCTGTTGCCTTATTTCTCTGCCGCCCTGCGCTGGACACTCGTTCCTCGCTGCCACCAGGTGATTGTCAAGCACTTCAGGCAGGCGCCGTCTCAGACCGCAGCCACCTTCTGACTTTTCTACGTTTGTCATCCACGATAAAAATTGCTCCTGGTCTTTTTCATAGCGGCTTCGGCTCCTTTCCTCTGCTCCTTCCGCCTGGGAGCGTGGGCTGTCGCACCCCACCGAGCAAGCTGACTTGGCAGGACCGAGCACGGCGGGCTGCGGGCACAGCTAAGACCTCGCGTGCCCAGTCCCTGCTGCAGGGGACCCTGTGTCCCCGTAAAAGCACAACACACAAGCACTCTTACCAAAGTGACCTTTAATAGCAGGAGAGAGGGCCCGTGAGACCCAGGTCCTTTAAAGTCCTGTTGCTCCAGAGCTGCACCTTTTCCCTTCCAGGAGCCCAGAGGCAGCGGGCTCAGACCTCACCAGAGGAGCCTGTCCGGACTGGGACGTCCCTGTGCGTAAAGTCCACCACAACAGCAGGGCAGCAGCAGCAGCTCACACCACTCCCCACACCTCCTCAAAGGCAGTGGTGATCTTAGCACAGGTCAAGGCCGCAGAGAGGGGATAGTTGCTGATGGAGACCGTCTTTTCTGTGTAGTCAACATCCACCTGGGGGGAGGAAAACAAACTTGAAGCTCCAGGTTTTCACAGTCCCACCCATCCCCGCGGGTGGGAGAGGCACAGTGTTTCCGCAGCAGAACTGCAGGCCCTCGCACGGGAGGCAGCAAAGTCCCAGCTGCTGGAGCACCGGGCTCTTTGTTCAGCAAGGCTACCTGGCAGAACAGGGAAGGGAGAGCTTGGGGGGATGAGGGGGGACAACAAAGCAGAAGACAGGGCAACCCCCCCCGTACTCTGAACAGGGCTGAAATGTACTCAGTTCTCTGCCCACGCTAAGGAAGGACAGCGCGCTCTTACCGAACCGTGGGCAAAAGCTCCCACTACGATGGTAACCGGCTTGGCTGTCGGCACCAGGTCGCGCAGATCCGTCACCTTGGGGGCCGCGAAAGAGGTGCCTATCTTCATGCAGCCCACGGGGAGGTGGTTGCTGACCGGATTTTTAATAACCTGCAGAAAGACAGCGAGGTGCAGAGCTCAGACACGCTGCCACGCCGTGCTGGAAAAGCAAAACGCCATGAACAAAAGCCAGTCGCTCCTGCAGCGCTGCACAGGACAGCCACCGCCACGTTACCCGCGAACACCAGCGCACACCTACCTTCAGGAGCTTCTGAGGGCCATCGGCAGCTCGAACACTGAGCTTATGCAGCAGCTGAACTGAAAAGAGGGGGAAATGACTCAGAGTCTGTTCTGTGGCGGCAGGAGCCCTCTCCTCTACCTGGTGATCAAAGCTTAAGTAGGAAAAAGTCCCGAGTTCTCAGCATAAAGATTCACAGAATGGTGGTCGCTGGAAAGGGCCTCTGCAGGAGCACCCAGTCCAACCCCCTTTAGGCTGGTCTCACAACATGTACAGGTGGGTTCTGGATGTCTCCAGAGACTCCACAGCCTCCCTGGGCAGCCCTTTCCAGCAGCGCTGTCCTGCAGGTTTCTCCCTGTGTGCAGAGGGAGCACCCTGTGTTCGCTCGGGCACGGAGCACCCTTGAGAAACGCTGATCAGAAAGCGACTGTGCTGTTAGCGCCGCCTCACGCGGGCACCCCCAGTGTCAGGAGCTCCCAGCCAGACCCCAGCCCTACCCAGAAGCCAGAAAGTCTTGGGCTTTTCCTCACATTCACATTTTTAGGGCCTTTCTACTCCCCCCGCAGTTACCCCGCTACCTCCCTGTGCTGTTCCGTGGCCGGGATCGCTCACCCATAAGACCGCAGAAGCGATCGAAGGTCCTGGGCACTCTGGTCTGAGGGTTGATTTCAATGAGGACGTTCCTCCTCGTGTGGATGTACACCTGCAGGAGACCCGCCCTGTTCAGCGGGCTGTCCATGAGCATCAGCAGGCTCTGCAACAGGAACACACGCAGCAGTGGCAGGCACGAGGGCTACCGGACAAGCTGCCCGGGGTCCGGCCCGCGGATCCACGCGGGGCCGATGCTGAGGCAATGGTTACGTGGGCTCTACCGTAACGCTGAGAGAACAATCCCGCGTCTAAACAACGAGTAAACCCCCAAGCCCCGGGGCAGCGGGTAAAGCCGAGCTCGCCCCCGTTCCAAGAGACCCCAGAGCTGCGGGTCCGTCGGCCCAAGCCCAGGGCTGAGCTCCTCCGCCGGCCCGAGCGACCCAGCCACCGCCGGGACGCAGCCGGTACCTGGTGGGTGATGTCGGGCCGTATCTCTCCGGGGTCCCGCCCGCTCCGCAGCAGCAGGGCCTTGTGCTTGTCGCAGTTGAGCAGCTCGAACGTCTTCCCCACCTACGGCCAGAGTACGGACACGCGGCTGAGCGGGGCGACCGGCGGGGAAGAGCGACCAGGAGCGA
>VZRI01012353.1:471080-488836 GCA_013397515.1 Upupa epops
GGCTGCCTGCGGGCCGTAACCCTCCCACCCCGCCTCCCGTAGGATCCCCTGGTTCCAGTACCCTATTATCTACGACATCCGGGCCCGGCCGAGAAAGATCTCCTCGCCCACCGGCTCCAAAGGTGAGTGAGAGCCCGAGGCCCACGCGGGTGGAGGGTGAGGGGCAGGAGCCAGGAGCCCAGGCCCGCTCGTCGCACTTCTCTTGCTCCTCGTGTTATCCTGGGAGTCGTGGGATCATTAACCCGCTGGGCAGGAGTCGAGCTATGAGCCGTTTGTTCTAGCTCTGCGCAGACAGAGGTGCTAGGGTGGCGTCTGTGCAAAGCCAGCGCACCGCTCGCAGGGGCAGCAGGCACGAGCTGCAGTGTACGAGGTTTGAGTCGAGTATCAGGAAACCCTTTCTGATGTTGAGGGCAATAGAGCGCTGGAACAGACTGCCCGGAGAGGTTGTAAAGCCTCCTGTGGAGACATTAAACACGTGCCTGGGCAGGTCCTTTGTGTTCTGCTCGACTGGATGATCTCCAGAGGTCCTTTCCGTCCCAGGCAAACACTCTGTGATTCTGGTCACGGGGACCTGTAGTGCTGGTTGCTGTAGCCACCCCTGGGCTGCTCAGCGCCGCCCACATTTGTGACCCTTGCATGTGCCTGGTTTAGGTTGATTTTCACTTTTTCTTGCCCTCGCTCAGACTTGCAGATGGTGAACATTTCGCTGCGTGTCCTCACGCGCCCCAACGCCGCGGAGCTGCCCAGCATGTACCAGCGCCTGGGCCTGGACTATGAGGAGCGAGTCCTGCCTTCCATCGTGAACGAAGTGCTCAAGAGCGTGGTAGCCAAGTTCAATGCTTCGCAGCTCATCACTCAGAGAGCCCAGGTAAATTCTTCTGGAAGAGAAGAATTCCTTCCGGGTGAGGGAGCCCCTAAACTGTGGAGGTGGGGAATCCAGTTAGGACGGGTAACTGGATGAAGCTGGCACCTCCAAGTGGAAGGGCATGGACCTGGTGCCACTTGCAGTTTAGTTCTGGTACAGCTGAAAGCGCTAAGGCTGTGTCACCCTGCTGAGAACGAACTGTTCTCCGCTCTGCGGGCTGCAGAACTGCTCTAATGCAGCAGTAGAGGAGGGAGAGCTGGCTTAGGTCATCTCCTGGGGTGACAGTAGTAGAAGTGCTTCTGGCCCTGGGACAGAGCAGGTCGCACGGCGTAAAGGGTTCTGCAGAGTGTGGTGGGTGAGCAGCTGCCAGGCTGGAGCCTTTCGGTAGTGACTGTTGCAGGAAGGCAGCGAACAGCTCTGCCTGGAAGAAGGTCGGAGAGTCATCGGGCGAGGGGGGATGCTGGCAGAAAAATGCAAGGGCTCGGGTTAGAAAAGCAGCGTCTGGAAGCTGATTCTCTGATCGTTTGATCGCTGGGGACTCTGAGAGTAGGCATGGCGCGCGGCAGCTGAGGGAGAGAGGAGCTCTTGTCTTCTGTGAAAGACTGCAGGAGTGCCAGAGCGGATAGGCTGGCGGGTGGAATGCAGGCCCCAAACGGGCCGGTTCTGATCTGTTACAGGAAAAGCCAAGAGTGGAACCGAGTGTCCTGTGGGAACTGACCCGTAGCTGGGACTCGGGTGTTCTGTGCTGGACTGTGACAGTGTGCGAGGGAGGGACTGGAGTGGAAATGCGTGCAAAGGGAGGATGTGGCGGACAAGAAACAGTGTCTGCACGGGGTTTAAGTTTATTGAAAGCTAAGAATCACAGAGTTACTGAGGCTGGCAGAGCCCTCTGAGCTCCTCCAGCCCAGCCCAGGGCCTGACATCACCCCAGCAGCCAGACCAGGGCACTCAGGGCCACAGCCAGGCTGTCCTTCAACACCTCCAGACACAGGGACTCCCCCACTGCCCTGGGCAGTCCGTTCCAGGCTCTGAGCACCCTTTCCATGAGGAAGGGCTTCCTAAATTCCAGCCTAACCGTGCCCTGTAAACAGCTCCTGCATCAGGATCACTGTCAGAAGCTGGCTGTGACGCTTCCAGCCAAGCCACATAGAATTCGCCTTTCTGTCGGGTTCATGACTGTCGAGAGAGAGGAACTGGAGCTGTTGATGATCAGGAGAGAATGAAAGGGCTGCACACTGTGCCCCCGCGGTGCGTGCGGTCGCGGGCTGCTGCGGCACTGGAGTTGTGCTGTGGTGAAGTGAAAGCGAAGGCTGGGCTGCTCGGGGATCCTCCTGTGGGGGATTTTACCCGTCAACACGTGTAACGCTCCTGGCAGTGTGGGCTGCGGCTGCGGCTGCGCAGTGGGGAGAGGCTGATGCGGTGCCCTGAGGAGCTGTCCTGCTTCGCTTTCTGGTGGCAGGGAGTGAGAAGCAGTCCATGCTTGCTGCTGTCTGTGCTGTCTTTGTGGTTTAGGTGTCTCTGCTCATTAGGCGGGAACTGACAGAGCGAGCCAAGGACTTCAGCCTCATCCTGGACGATGTGGCTATCACGGAGCTGAGCTTCAGTCGGGAGTACACGGCGGCCGTGGAGGCCAAGCAAGTGGGTGAGTTCCGCCTCTGCCTGGCACGGGCGGGCACCCTTGCCTTTCCACTGAGCTTCGGCGCTGACAGAGCTGCAGTGCTGCAGCTCTCAGCCTCCTCAGTCACGGAGCTGAGCTGGGTGTTCACGGGTACTGCTGGAAAACCCTGTGTCAGAGCTTACGTGACTGCGGCAGTTCCTCTTCAGACTGGGACTCTGTCGCAGCTGCGGGGGCCGTGTGCAGAGGGTGTGGGTGCTGCTCGCAGAGCACACGCGGGTACCTTCCACGCTTGCAGCTGTGGCCCCGCAATGCTGTCGGCTCTTAGGGAAGCAGAGACCCCAGGCCTCAGCTTGGGGCTCCTGGCTGAGGCCTCAGAAGGCGGGATCTGCTTCCGATGCCATCGGCCGTTGTCTTTGCAGCCCAGCAGGAGGCCCAGCGAGCCCAGTTTCTGGTGGAGAAGGCCAAGCAGGAGCAGAAGCAGAAGATCGTTCAGGCTGAGGGAGAAGCCACAGCTGCCAAGATGATATCCTGCCACGGGGGGGTTGTGTTGAGTGGCTCGGGAGTTCAGCAGCCCCGAGAATCTGTGGTGGTCGGGAGACTGTTAGCAAACGATGGTTCCAGGGGCATCGCTGCCGCGCACTGCCGTCGGGAAGCCTGGGGTTAAGGTCAGAGCAGAGAAGGCCCTGAGCCCCCGTTGCCTGCTGTGAGATTCCAGTTGTACTGGCTGTGTGTGACCAGTTCCCTCGAGGTTCCTGGTTTGGGGAGCGCAGATCCTGCCAGCCCGGTGCCCAGCTTAGTGCTGTAGAGAGCGTTACGGCTCGAGGAGGATCCCTTGAGGGTTGGCGGCTGCTGGTAGCAGGATGTTCCTTGACCCTTGCTCCCCTGCACCTGGGTGAGGCGCTCAGCAGGAATCCGGGCTACATCAAGCTGCGTAAGATCCGCGCAGCTCAGAACATCTCCAAAACGGTGAGAATTCGGGCCCAGACCCTCCCTGCCCTTCCTGCGGTCTCAGCACTGTCCCGCCAGCCCCGTGGCCACGTGATGACCTCAAGGCGAATGCGACCTGCCTGTCCTGACCTTTGTTCCCGCTGAGCACTGCTCTGCTCAGGCAGAGCTTAATGCTTAACGCGCGGCGATCGGCGCTGCTGCGAGGCTGGGCGTCCTGCCCTCCCCACCGCAGGGCCAGATCCACAGCAGATTTCATCACCCACTTTGGCTGCAGCCACCGAAAGCTCCTGGTTTGCTGCAGGCTGAGGACGGGGGACAGACAAGCGAGGAATCCAAGGTCTCCCGACAGGGACAGAATGAGCACTCCTTCTGCTGAGTCTGATGGCGCTGGCGCGCGTGGCCAGGGAGTCGGGAGTCCCTCAGGGGAAACGCAGACTCAGCCCAGCTCTTGAGAGCACAGGGCCCGTGTGTGGAGAGGACGCGGGGTCTGCATCAGCGCCCTCAGTCTCTGTGGAGCGGATCTCTGCCGCCTCTGTCATGACTCTCTCTTTCAGATTGCGGGCTCACAGAACCGCGTGTATCTCACAGCGGATAACTTGGTGCTGAACCTGCAGGACGAGGGCTTCACCAGGTAAAGGGCCCGGGTTGCTGGATCTCTGCGCGCTCTGCCTGTGAAGCTGGGCCCCTCTGCTCAGGCTCTCCTCTTTGAGAGGAGCCTGATGCCAGAGGACACAGCCGCGCAGGGCGCAGGGTACTGTGGAGGGAGAGATTTCTGTTAAATTAACTAATTTTCGCTTGTTTCTCTTCCTTTCCTGCTGTCCCCTTCCTGCACCCTGTGGCCCCAGAGGAAGGTAAGGCACTGTGCGCTGGGCCCTCTGCTGGCCCTTGGAGTCAGGGTATTGGTCTCGTGCTGGGGCCGTTTCTGCCTTGGACCTCTCTGGCTACAGGAGGTCTGTCCTGCCTCTGTCTCCGTTCTCATTTGTGATGCAAAGCTCGAGGCCTCGGCTGCAGGGGCCACCCCTGCGTTGAGTAGAACAGTAAAACAGAGCAGGAGACACTCGGTAGAACAGAGCTCTGTGTCTTGTGAGGAATCTTGTGTGAGTAGGGCAGGAGGAGCTGAGTAGAGGCCTCTCACCTGCCTTGTGTCCCGGCAGAGGGCTGGGGGAGGCAGTTAAGTGATGCTGGGCAGTCGTGCTGGTCAGGGTAGCAGTCGCTGGTCAGGGCTGCTCAGTTACTCTGCAGAGGTTGCCCCGTCCGTGCTAGAAGACCCCGTGTCCTGCTTGAAGAGCAGGCAAGAGCTGGGTGGGTTTGCTCGTTGTCCCTGTGCTTGCTGGACACGGAGAGCCAGCGGAGCTGCTTCACACGGCTAACAACTTCGAGTGGAGAAAGGGAGCTCGAACTGGGTTCTTTCCGGGGGATCTGACTGTAGGGTGAGGGCTTTGGGTCTGACCTTCGGTCTGGCTCCTCCCAGAAGGTGTAAGGAACTGTGAGAAAAGGGAGGGCTTGGAAGCAGGGGGTCCCGCAGGAGTGAGACCCCACCCAGTCTGGGTCAGGTTTGCTCCTGCTTTCCGGGCTGGTGACTGTTTCTGTCTTCTTTCAGCGACAGCCTCCTACTCAAGCAGGGGAAGAAATGAAAGGAGCTAAAGCCTCCCAGAACTGGCAGCGCTGACAGCAGAAAACACGAGCGAGGAGCCCTGCTCCCTCCTCCACTACCGTTTGCCCTCTTCTGAAAGTTGCTAACCCAGTAGCCAGATTCGGATCCCATGCGCCTGCTCCATCCGTCAGGATCCAGTCACGGGCCAGGCTCTGCCTCCAGGCAGCCGCCGTGTAGCCTTCCTCATCCCACCAGTGAAGTCTGGGAAGGGGGGCTGACGGGCAGTGGTCTTCCTGGAGTTAGGAATCTCGTTAATCCGTAGAGTTCGGTAGGGTACAGCCGGAGTTACCGCGTGGCCGCGCGAGGAAGCTCTGCTGCCGTCTGCATCGGGCTTTTTCTAGCAGCCTTGGTTTCACTCTTGGTCCCAAGAGAACCTGGGACCGACGTCGGGAAGCGGTGGTGGGGGGAGCTGCTGGCTGCTGGGTGGATCTGCGTGGCTGCTGGGTGGATCTGCGTGGCTGCTGGGTGGATCTGCGTGGCTGCTGCTCGGTGATTATTCCAGACATTTGTAAAAATAAAACCCAAACGGACGCTGTGTCTGAGCGCTTCCTGCCGGAGGGAGGGGGGACAAAGGGGGGAACGGAGGGACGGGAACCTGGTGGGGAAAGGAGCAGGGCAGTGGCCTGAGAGACCGGGCTTGGGGCAGAGTGAGCAGGTGTGGACACTCGAATAGCTGCTGCGTGAGTGGCCGGGGCTGGCTTCTCGCCTGTCGGGGGGCTAGAGATGAGCAGAGGTTCAGCTGCTGCTTCATGCCGCCGCAGCAGCTGTGCTGCGTCCTGACCTCTCTCGGGGTCGTTTTTCCCCCCTGCTTTCCTGCCCTAAAGCACAGGAAGTCTTCCCCCACTGCCTCACAGGCAGGGTTGGGCTTCCAAGGCGAAGTCTTACCTGCTTCGAGGGCAGGTTCTGTCCTCAACTCCTGGGGCCGTCCTGTAGTCGAAAGGGACCCACAGGGATCATCGAGTCCAGCTGCTCCGTGCGTTCAGCCGTAGACAAGAGCACCATCCCGGCGGGACTTCGAGGAGCGTTACTCGAGTCCCAGTCTCTTGCCGTAAGGAAGAGGCCTCCGTGTGAAGAGCTGCTCTCTGTCACCCCCGAGCTGTCATTAATGGGGTGGGGAGGGACACACGAGGCCTCCAGCCCGGGCTGCTGCGGCTGCCATCAGTGTGGCTGTCAGCAGCAGGCTGCATCAGCTGTGAGGCTGCAGGACGACCGGTGAGGCCGCAAGTTAGAGACAAGAACTCCCCTGGGGACTCGGTCTTCAAACAGCTCCAGGTTTATTTACAGCCACCAGGGAAAGAGCCAGCGGGTTCGGGGTATTTACAGACTCCGGGGGGTAAAGCAGAAGGATCGCGGAGCAGGCGGTGCTGAGGAGCAGCTGTTGCCTCTTGAACCACAGAGCAGCTGAGCTGAAGCGGGCCCAAACCTCCGCAGCTGAAAGGCTGGAGCTTCAGTGACCTCCGAGAGGCTGAGCTTCAACTCAGCCAGCAGGGAGCTGCAGTAGCTCCTCTCCTGAAGGGCTTTCTTAGCTCTTCCTCATGAAGTCCACCCAGGCAGACCCCGCAGAGGTCAGACTGGGCCCCAGCGCTGACAGCAGGGCAGAGCAGGGGCACAGGAGTGTCTTCCTGTTAAGGAAGAGGCAGGGGGAAAGCTGGGCGGCCTGCACGGGCAGGGGACAGTGACGCCAGGCAGCTGAGCTGGAAACCACTCTGGGTCAGGGCACTTAGAGCGAGACGGGGAAAGAGTTCCAGCCCAAGAGTGAGGAAAGCAAGCCAGGTCAGCCTGGCTGCCAGCAGCTGCAGCCCGGGGGTCCTCTGCATTCCTATCCCTGTGCTCATTTCTTCTTCAGGGAGCCTTTGAACTTCTTCTCCGCGGAGCACTGCTTCCGCACCTTCTCCTTCTTCCCCACGTTCTCATACACCGTCGCCTCCTCGCTCTGCCTGTCGCCCCAGCGACACAGAAGGGAGATGAGCAAGGATGAAAACGCCAGCCAAGGAGAGGCCGCTGCCGGGGCGGGCAGAGCCGGGCCTCTGGGTCAGGGGAGCTCTCATCTTACCGGGTGGGTCTGTGCAGAGCCCTGGCGTTCCTCACCGCAGGGGGGTAAGCGATGTTTCCGTACTCGGACTCGTTCAGCTTGCCTCTCTGAGACTGCAGACGAGAAAAACCGAGCTGAGCAGAGCGCTCTGAGCGGAGCGTGGTCGGAGAGAACCTCGTGAGGCACCGTGGAAGAGGCCTGGCTGTTCAACCATGCTTTGTGCCAGACTGGCAGCACCCTCAGGGCCCCTGCTTTTGCAGGTGAGGAGCAGATGCACCCTTGCACAGGGCTGAACAGCGGGGCAACAGCTTTCTGGCCACGCTGGAATGCCTGCGCGTGCTACACGTCAGCTACAGTACTAACCAGCAGCAGCTACTGGGTGCTGTCAGAGGCCACGAGGGAGAAACAGAAGATGGCAGTTAGCAGCCAGCAGGAGAAACTCGGGAAAGACGAAGAGGAAAGGCCTGGGCAAAGCCTGCGCCTGCTTTAGACTCAGCTGGTAGGAAAGCGTGCGCGGTGGTGAGCTGGGGCGGGCACAGAGGATCATCTGCAGCAGAACCTGGGGCTGTCCCCTGAATTTTTAGGAGAGGAGCAGGGACTCACACAACATCACGGTCTGCCAGCCCCAGAGCTAGCTTAAACTTGGTGAAGCAGAGCTCTTGGAGCTCTGAGAGCCGGCACTGTGCAGGTCCCAGCCTGGCAGGACAGGGGAGCAGAGTCCCCTTTCTCACCTGGATGATGTCCAGCTTTCTCTTGGTCGTCTCTATGAACTGGCAGATGGCCATGTAGATGAACTTGTACTGGGCCTCTGTCTGCACCATCCCGGAGCGCTGGGCTCTCACCATCTGGATGGTCTTCTGGATGTCGATGTCACAGTCCAGGCCTAGGAAGGGACCCCAGAGAAGCTTACGGCCGCGCTCGCCGCCCCTGCTCCATCCTGCCTCTACGGACCCTCCTGCTCCTGCAGGCTGCACTAAGCGGAGACGAGGAGGCCACCTACAGCAAGGCCAGCAGGGCCCACTCAGGGCCGCGGCAGGGTCTCTCCCACTGATAAGCTGACAGTTTGCACCCCTTTGCTGCCAGACTTGAGAGCAGAGCCCTGCTGGGGGGCCAGTTCACACCAAGGCAGCCTGGGGTCCCCTTACCCTTGGTGGAGATGGTTTCCACGATCATATCGATGACGATGATGGTCCCAGTGCGGCCGATCCCGGCACTGCAAGGAGAGGACCAGACAGGTCAGAGCACTGCAACTGCTGAAGCAAAACACAGCTGCTGCAGGGGAAGGACGTGGTGGTGTCTGCAGCAGCTGCCCAGCGGTGCCACAGGAGTCACGCCTTCAGCAGGCATCAGGCTTGGCTGGGGACTCCACAGAGGGGCAAGCAAACGCCAGGGTCCTGGGGAAGGGCTGCTGCAGACTCTCTAAACCTCGCCCAGAGGAGGGGTGGAGAAAGGCTTCCCCCAGCCCCTGTACCAACCTGCAGTGCACCACGATAGGCCCTGCATCTGGGATGCTCTCCTGCTTCTGGTTTATTTGGTCGAGGAAGCTGAGCACTCCTCCTGGCTCACTGGGCACGCCGTGGTCAGGCCAGCTCAGGTACTGGTAGTGCCAGACGTCGCGGACGGCCCTGCCCTAACGACAAGAAGACACTGCACTAGCAAAGCCACCACCCCGTCCTTGCCCTGGCCTCCTGCCCAGGGAGAGGTGGGTCTGACGCAGTGGGAATCTCCGTGCTCTGGTGTGAAACCAGCCCAAGGCAGGGGGGAACAGCCAACCCAAGAACAGTACAGCAGCAGCGTAGCCACAGCACCCAGCAGCTGCCAGCCCCAGCCCCAGCCCGGCGGCAGCCCTCCACCAGGCACACTTACGTTGTCCCGCGGGCGCACGCAGAGGTGCCGCAGCTTGTACTCCAACGCGTCGTGCTCCCCAGCATTCTCCACAAGGTAGGGACCATACTCCTTGGTGCTGCCCAGCTCTGGCCAGTAAGGCACGCATTTGTTCTGCGTGGGCACAGAGGGCCCGGTAAGGATGGGCAGGGGGCAGGAAGGGAAGGAAAAACCGGGGCAGTAACTGCAGGGGAAGGAGAGCAGCTCCGAGAGGCCCGCAAAGCGCTGCTCACCCGGCCTTTTTCCACTTCGCGCGTGGTCATGACGATAATGCGCGTGTTCTCCTGCCACACCATCTGCCAGAAGTCGCTGACGGTGGCATCCAGGCAACCCTGGCTAGCGATGTAACTCTTGGTGCACTCGTCCGGGCTGATCAGGTTGTTCTGGGTGTGGAGAGCTGAAGGTCAGCGGGACTGCAGGACCCTTTGGGGCGCCCAGCCCAGTTCCAGGAGCCTCACCTTGATGTAGTTGGCATTGATGTAGTCAGACCCGGGTACGTTTGGGTCCCTCCCCTGGAGGATGACTCTGGAGTGATCGACTGCAGAGGCAGTGAAAGAGCAAAGAGAGGAATCAGACCGTCTGCCGGGGCGGTGGTCACAGCAGTGCCGCAGCAGTGCCGCGTGCGTCCCGCCTGGGTCACTGCCAACGCGGTGGGCACAGACCCCGACTGCATTTCAACCCAGAGCTGTTAGCTCAGTGTCGGGCACAAAGCGAGGGTTAACAGACCCACTGAGGGCTCCGCAGGCACCGAAACAACTGACTCATTTGGAGATGTTTCCCCAACTCTTCAGCAGCTTCACTGCCCTGCTTTGGACTCACTCCAGCCCCTCAGTGTCCCCTCTGTATTGCCGCGCCCAGTACTGAATCCAGTACTCAAGCTGGGGCCTCGCCGGGGCTGTACCCCCTCATCTCCCCCCCACAGTGGACCACCAGAAGCTCAGAAGTGTGATGCAACCCCCCCTCCTTCCTTTAAGGCTGCAAACTCTTCCAAGACCTCTTCCCTCCTCAATGCCACAGTCCTGTAACCCGCTCCGGAGGACGGAGAGAGTCGAGCAGGGCCAAGTACGACCTCCTTGTCTGTGTCCACCTGCTGGCTGGGGGGTTTAACAGCAGAGAAGCCAGACTCACAGGGCAAGATGTTCTTGTAGCGGTTCTTGCTCTTGTTTTCGGGTCTCTGGCCCTCATGACGGTCAAAGAGCTGCTTGGCTTCCTGTTTCTGCAGACTCTGAGAGCAGCAGAGAGAACAGTCACAACAAGGTCGCAGCGTGTGGCACAGGAGGAGGGCGTTCGGAGCAGCAGCGCTAGCTGGGGACGCACGGGCAGGCTGGAGGGGGACGCCGGCGCGGAAAGGACAAGGACTGGGGCCTGATGCTCCTGACCGTGAGGAGCACCCTGAGAATCCCCCTCACTGGATCCCGCTCTCCAGAGGAGCAGGTTCTCCCCAGAGGCTTCTCTTGAGACAACGTGCCAAGAAGTTACAAGGCAGGCTCTGGAGAAGTCTGTGTCCAGGAACAAATCAGCGTCCCTGTGGTTCCAGGGACTTCCCAAAAGGCGAATGAAAAGCCAGGATTCCCCAGAATTTCTTACATCAAATTCCTCCCAGAATCCAGCCTTGGACGTCTCCTCTGAGAGGCTCCTCTTGTTCAGCTCCAGCACTCTGTTCTCAATGTCAGCAGCATTGACCCTCGTGGCGTAGTAGGGCTGGGGATGGGGTAACACAGAGTTGGCATAACAGAGAGACACTGCTGGAGAGCAAGGTCTCTCCTTACGTTCTGGGGGGGAAAAGGAAGAGGTGGGCATAAAGCAGAAGCAAAGAGCAAGCGGGTCCCTCCAAAGGACCCTTCAAAGCCAGAGGGAACAGGGTTTACCTGCCTCAGGTACACAAAGGCACCAGACACCTCCTCAATGCCCGTCTTCTTGAAGTGCTCCACCAGGTCTGCCAAGCTGTCAAAGGTTTCAGCTCCTCCGACCGTGTAGTGTCCGTTCTAAATGGAGAAGGCCCAGAATGTCCCACTCACACCCCTCCTACTGCGCGGGGAAAACGTCATGCTGGGGTGCAGAGCCACAGGCAGCACCCTGGGCCACCTAGATGAGCGGCTCCGGCTGGGATGTCAGCTCACTGTTCCCCTCGGGTGAGCTGACTCGTGCTCCCGGCGGATGGAAGCCCAGCCGGTACTGCCCTCCGCCCTCCTTTGTGGCTTTGTGCCCTCCCAGCCTCCCCGCACTCACCACACAATCCCACACAAAAGAGAAGAACTTGTGACACCCCTCAGACTACGTGTTGAGGCCTTGCACAAGCCCTTCTCCTCCCTCACAGGTTTTAACTCGATTAACTCCTAGCTAGGCAGTGAATCCTCCCCTCTCTTTCACCTCACACCCCGTGTCAGGCACACTGACCCCTGTTACCCCCGTCCCTGAGCACCCGGCGTTACCCAGGTGAGGATACGGGGAGCCTGCAAAGTGACAGCTCTTTGCCCCTAACTCAGAGCCACTGCCGCCGGGGATCGAGCTGGCAGTGCCTGGCAGAGGTCAGCAGAGACTTTTTCTGGTCCCTCTCACTCTGCTCTCCCAGACGCTCACCTCGCACATGATCTTGATGTGTGTGACCTTCAGCTGGGTGCCAGGAGCCTTGGTCGCCCAGGCTGGAGCATCAGCCCGGGCTTTGGGCTGGTCCGTGAGGACGGACAGGACGAAATCCCCAGGTTTGCTGAGGCTCTCCCGCACCAAGAAGGTCCAAGGGACAGCTCTGGCCTGGAGAATTGACTCAGCTGCAGCGCCCGACAGATGCCCGTGGTACCACCTAAGGGAAAACGAGAGAGGGTCACAAGAGAGGTGGAGACGCAGTGGGTGCCACTGAGACAATGAGTGAAGGACAGCAGCACTGGGGAAGGTTGGGGATTAAAGAATAGACTTAGAGAGGAGGAGGAGAGGGAGCCCCTGGGTTACAGCACCTCTCAGTGTTATCTGGACTGTAGCCCTCCTGCTACAAGGTTGTTGTGGAAACAGAAACTCCAGGGAAACAAACATAAAGCCCCAGGGAGCCAGAAAGTCTCCCACGGTGTTTGGCAGCACCCAGATGGCCGTGATGAGATCAGATTCATTAGAGAGCCCCCCTGACAACCCCTGTCAGCAACTCAGACACCTCTTCCGAGGATAAGTCTCACTTTCTGGGCACATCCCACCTCAGCAATCAACCTGGCCATGAGAGTCAGCTCTGGAGCCACCCGGAGCCCACACTCATCACTGTCGATCCCTGTGTGCTCAATGCACTCGGGCAGGAACCATTCAACTCTCAGTGCAAGGATGAGGAGGGTCCCCCCCTGAGTGAGGTGCTCCCTGCCTTGCTGCGGGACTGCACCGAGGCCACAGAGAGACACAGGGATTGTGCAACTGGCACAGCTTGGGGTAGCCCTGGTGTCTCTGGCAAGCTGCACCACCTTGCTCTGGTAGGCTAGGTCTGTCTGTCCTTGGGAACTGAAGCAGAGATCGGGAGACCATGCTGCAGGCACAGAAGCAGCTGGGACATCTGGTGGGAGCCATTTATTGCTCTGCACGGCGTCGAGGAACCGCTCTGACCGCAAGAGGCGGCACCCAGCTACTGCAAGTAACCTGCGATGCTCCTCACCTCCTGCACTGCCAGAAGCGGCTGCTGGCTGCCCTGGCACGGCAGCCCATCGTGTCTGAAGCTCCTCCCCAAGAAGGACTCGGTCATCGTGTGCCATTGCTCTGGTGGCCTCCTGGCTAAACCCTCCTGTTCAAAGAGCTGCCCCCGTCTGCCCTCCATAGTGAGGAAGGAGTTAATAGGGCCTGTTCCCCCCCTTTCCCCAGTGAAGCCCAGTTCTTCAAAGCCACGTGATGGAAAATCACTTGGGGAGAGAGTGAGAAGAGCTTTCATAAGAGCTTTCTGTGGGGGGAGAAGTTTCCAACCGCAGGCGAGGAAGGGAGGAAGCTGCAGAGCCACAGCCCAACAGTCCAGTGTGGAGAGGACAGCCAGCGCAGAGAGAGCAGCCCCTCTGCAGCCTGGCCTCACCGTCAGCAGAGGGGCACCCAGGTGCTTCACCCAGGGCATCTTTGCTCCCTGCGTGTACAAGGAGGAGCGGTCATTAGCAGCGCACGGCACGACTGCTCCCCCAGCTGCACCAGAGAGCCTGAAAGCACAACCAGGGGCAAAACCAGCTGACACGATTCAGGAACTGGGTGACTGGGTGTCGCAGACAGGCAGCGAGCAAGGAGGGGACAGGAAGGAGACGAAGCAAGCTGAGACAGCATGGAAATGCTGGGTTCTCAGCTGGGTTCTCAGCTCAGCCAGGCCCAGCAGAGCCAACGAGGCGTGGGGCCAGGCTCAAGGCTTCCACCTGCCACATCACTCTACAGACCGGGGCAGACCCTCGCCTAACACCGCAACCTTTGCTATTCAGAATGGTCTATAAAGGCCAAAAAGCAGAGCCCTGTGGGGCCTGCTGAGGGGATGGCTCAAGGTTTGTCCAGCTATTCCTGTGGAAATGGCTGCAGGGTCTGCCCGGGGAAGCAGGCAGGGCGGAAGGAAGGTCGCTGAAAGGCAGACGTCTCGCCACAGACGCTGCAGCTAACTTGCTTTCTCTGTACCTTTCTGTAGTGGGGTCGGAACAGTTGAGTGGGTATCGCAAGTCAATGATGGTTCCATCTTTGTCCTGCAGTGAGCCCTGTTGCTGCGTGTAGTACTCCACCAGCTCTGACAGGGTGGCAAACTTCTCTCCTCCATACAGGTCATAGAAATCCCCGGTGTTCTGGATGCGGATGTGGGTTACCTGATCACCAACCCTGCAGGGGATGCACAAGATTTCAGTGAGGCAACGGGAAAAGAGGCAAAAAATTCCCTGCTCTGGAAGCAGAGCAAACGATCCCAGTGAAAGCGGATGACTGGAAAGAGAAGCTCCTATGGTAACTTGAGGGAGGGTCTAGAAGGTGCTGGAAAGCTCAAGTCTTTTATAGCTTGGAAAGGACTCGAAAGAATAGAGAAGAAGAAGGACGTGCGAGGATCTAATCCGTCTGCAGATGTAGCCCTGGGAAGACAGGAACCGGGCTCCGCATCACTTACCGGACTGAAAGAGAAAAGTCTCCCTGATTCTTCCGACTGGGTCTGGCCAGAAAGCTTCCATGGACACCTCGTCCTTTCAGTAAAGCCTCGGCTTCCAGCCCGCTCAGGTCACGGTGAAACCACCTAGCAGAGCAGACCAAGTGAACACGAAAGGCCAGGCACTACTGTGCAGACCCGTAGAGTGAGGAGCGCTCCCCGGTCGGCGTCCCCGAAGACACCCCCAGGAGCGACAACCAGCGTTAGCATCCCTTCCTACCCGACACCTCCCCCAGCTCACGAGAGGTTAGAACGATCCCCCCGACGCGTCCTACTTTGCTGGATCCCCTTCTTACCCACGGTTTTAGCCCCTCTTACCTCACCATTGCGGAGAGTGAAAGAAGAGGGGGCCGGGTGGCTACCACCAAAGCAACTGAAAAAACGCAGAGGAGGAATCCGAGAGCAGTGGCGAGAAAAAGGAAGTTGGAGGTCTGAGCGGGAGCACAGTTGCTTCTGCGCCTCTTGGGAGATGGCCATGTATCTCTCCTGCCGTCTGCCGTCAGTCCGTACAGAGCTGCTCCATCCACCTGCTTTCGGAGATGTGCCTTGATGCGTGGTCCTGTGCACAGTACTGCTGGCTGCAGGCAGACACAAGCCCACGCGCAGCTGGGTGCACGTAGCCCCAGGAACAGGAAGCACCCTGAGCCATCGAGTCCCCAGCCCCAAGCTGCTTTGCACACACTTCTGCTTCTCCTTTTGTGTCTTTCCTCCCCATCCTCCCCTGTTATTTTTGGGTCTCTTCATTTCTCACACCAGGGTGGATTCTGCGAGTGCCTCTTGGGTGCCAGCTGTGCTCACAGCATCGAGCTCTGCACACCCTCCATTCCCTTTCTTACTCCTAAGTGCTCATCACCCTCGAGCCCTTGCCACGGAGCCAGGGACCATCGCTGCCTGGGTTCACCAGGGCCGGAGCAGGCAGCGTGTGCCAGCGGACACCGAGCAGTGAAGCACCCTGCTAGCACCACACGGCCTGGTTGTGCTGGGCTACCCTTTGCTGCCCAGCTGCAACCTTCGTGCTCCAGCGTGGTGATAAACCCTCTGGGTGGGTGAGCGTCCCACCTGCCCTGCAGAGCAACAGGAGGAATCTCTGCAAACCCAGAGCTCCAGAGGTGCCGAGCTCCAAGGGAATGACTTCCACGCAGAGCTGCAGAAGTGGCACCTAAAAGCCTGGCACCTAAGTCAGAGCCAGCCTAGCCCTGGCACAGGAAAGAAATGCTGTTTAGTGCTGGGAGAAAGATGACAGGGACGTCTGGGCCCAAGTCCCGAAAGAGAATGCCTGGTAGCGAAAGAACTTGAGATGATGTTGGGTCGGGAGGAAGACATGGAGCACAAAAAGAACCCAGGGAGCCCTAGACCTCGTGAGCTCTCTCAAGGAGAAAATCTGGTGGGGAACAGGGAAAAAGTAAGGGAGCCAAGAGCCCAGAACAGAGCAGAAGGGGTGAGAGAGCACTAAACTGGGACCATTACAGTGTAACCCACGCGTGGGTATCTGTGTGGGTATAAAGCCAACATCACACAACTGAGAGGATAGGATTCTGCTGCTGGTTGCTTTCATCACAAGAAGGGGCTGACTGCACACAGCTGCCTTGGTGTCTTTGCTCCTGGCCATCGAATTAAAACCAGAGAGGAGCTGCTGCTGTACGGGAGGGAGGGATCACAAAGGGTTGCTGTCCCAAACGGCGGCAGCACGGAAGAGCAGAGTGCAGCTGAGCTGCTCAAGTATTTTCTCAATGAGCTGGTGGAAAGACTCCAGCACAGACACTCCTCCTGGGCTTTGCTTGGCTTCCCAGTCAGCGCCAGTGGTAGAACCTGCTTCATCAAAGCCTTTGTGGGGGCAAGGCACACAGCAAGCACTGCGCAAACTTGAGGTCAGCAGACTGGGCATCACAGACCCTGCACACTCTGCATCAGAGCACAGATGAGCAGGAGGAACAATCTGAACCCCCGTGAAATCTAACCCTGCCCCTCCTGTTAAAGATGGGGTTTTTGTTCCCCTTCTGTCAGAATTTGGCTGCCAGCAGTCTTTGTTTTCCTCACCTAATAAGCATTCACATCACTCACCCACAGGATGGCATCAGTATCCTGGCTCTCAGATCCCTGCTGGTGGGCGACTGACAGCAGCGGGTGAAGCGAGCACAACAGCCCTTAACCAGAGGGTCCTACCGAAGAGCATAAACAATTGTGGGATTACCAAAACAGTGTTGGGACTGCCCTGTCAAAGGACCTTGACAGAGGAGGGTACACGTGCACCGTCTCACAGCAGGGCTGGGTGCAGAGGAGCACCTGGCAGCACTGCCACGGCTCCTGTCACTCACCTGTGTTACACCCATGCAGGCTGGGTCCCAAGTTCTGCATGGTTCAAGGCCAACTATGGAGAGGTTAGCTCCAGGTCAGGCGAACTGCAGGCCTCAAGCAGAGGGACTCAGTTTCCCCACTTGCAGAGCACTTCCTGGGCTGTACTTAGTAAATTATTACAGGAGCGGGGGAAGGCCGAGGCCAGCCTGGGAAAGGTAGGTGGAGAAGGGACCACGTGCTCTCCCTGCCTCTTCTCTGCTGAGCTCACACCCTCGCTGCCCACATTCTTGCCTGGTTTGTAACTGAAAGGCACGGAAGGCAAAGCCAGATACCGCTCTCACACCTCTCTTGCAGCTCCCTGCTGCCGCAGGCCTGGCTTCATCACCCAAACCCTGACCCCCATCTCTTTCCCCCAAGGCTTCAACCCTTCCAAAGGCAACAGGTACCCAAGGCCTGAGGCTACAGCTGTGCCCGATGCCCTTCTGTTTGAATAAAATGAGGAACACGAAACACCACGCAGGAGCGAGGTGGCTCCGCTCAGTGTCTCTTCAGTCCCAGAAGACACAGCACGATTTTGTCGCGTTGTCCTAATCCAGGCTGCAGCCAGATGGGTACAGCCCAGCATCCCCACCCCTTCCACTCTGCGCATGGCTCTCTGCTGCCTCTTTCATTAGGGCTAACTCGATTCACACAGGCACAGGGGTAGGAGTGAGCTGCACTGGCCCAGCTGGGGTCAGGGAACTCAGCAGTGCCTATGAAACTAGGAACACATACCAGGTGTTTCGAATGGCATGCTTGTGAATGCTTGCTCTTACGCAGATCTTGGCCCCTCCGCAGAGATAAAACATCGCTCTGATACCAATTCCTAGGACTTCACACTACACCTGGCATAAGCAATCAACTCGGTGCACACAGTGCCCCCCAGAACAACGGCACAGCTCCTGTCAGATGCAAGGAGGGAGGTGTCCCTGCCCGCGGCAGGCGGCTTGCAACCAGGTGATGTGTAATGCCCCTTCCAACCCCAACCGTGATGTGAGATGGGCAGTGCTGGAGCTGTGTGCGCAAGGGTCACAGTCAGCCTGACGCTCATTTACAGACCCCGGGCATCGCCAAGACACGTTTTATTCAGGAGCAGCCACAGGAGCAGGCACCGAGCATCCTCCGTTCCCGACGGGATCCAGCCCAGGGTGGGGCAGCGCGGTCTCAGGACGCGGCCACCCCGCCGCTGCCGGAGCCGTGGGGGGGCAGCGCCATGGGCGGCAGGAACATGGCCTTCAGCTTGCCGGACAGGCTGGCGATCTCCGGGTCCTGCGACTCGTAGGACTTGACCAGCCGAGCGAACTTCAG
>VZRI01012353.1:504986-527365 GCA_013397515.1 Upupa epops
CGCGGGGGGGCTGGGGAGCGGCCTCGCCGCTGCCCGGGCGGAGAGCCGGTCGGTGCCCCTCGCTCCACGGGGGGCGGACGGGGCGGCACTGGGAAAGTTGCCGTGGAAGGAGGACTGGGAAGAGGGAGCCCGTTGGTTTTGCGATCGGGCGAGTCCGTGAGGGGGCTGAGTCGCCCCGGCCCCTCCGGGAGGGTCACCAGCCAAAAAGTGTGGCTCGGGGAGCAGCCCCGCCAGTGGCCGAGCGCTGGCCCTGCCCTTCAGCCTCCAGAGTCGGCACCTAAAGGCGGTTCCATCAGCAAAACCTGGGCTGTGCCCCACAGCAGTGCCCACGCCTGCGTTGGTGGGACGGGGGCAAGTGCTGGAGTGGCCCTCGGCAGCCCTCGAGGGCCATCACAGTGTTTCCTGGGCAGGACCGGGCCGCCGGGGGTTTTCTTCGCGAGCCTTTGATGCCGTCAGCCCTATTGTCCGTCCGTGGCTCCCAGCGCCGGTTGCTGCGCGGCGTCCAAACCCCACGCTGGATGCAGATGTTCTCATCCCCTCGCGGGGTTCTCTGTGGGGGCAGATGACTCCAGCGCTCTAAAAGCCAGGTCCCTGCAGCACCCCCGGACGTTCAGGGCTCGTTTGTCCTCCTCCCAGGGGATTGTGCAGCGTTGCGGGCCCTCTGTGCTCACCCCGGACAGGAGCGCTGCTCTGGGTGCCTGTGGCCCCGCCACCCGCCCCGCTGGCACGCAGCGCCCCGTTGCACAACATGGGCATGGCTCGTGTCTCCAGCCTGCCTTCCTGCTTTCATCCACCCTTCTTCCCAGCCTCCCTCTTTGTCTTCACCCATGCTGGGTGTCTCCACCCTTTCAGCAGCCACACTACTGTTCTCTGGACTTTCTGGCTCCCCGCACGGAGCAGGGGGCTGAAGAGCCGGTGGCTGGCACTGGCCAAGAGCGCGCAGCCATTCTGGGTGGTCAGTCTGGCACGTTTCACAGGGCTGCTCCGCAGAGGGGCTGTGCTGGAGAGGGCACCCCGTTGATCCCAGCCATTATCTGCCGCAGGGAGGGTATTGCCAGGCGGAATCACAGACCGCGAGGAAGGGGATTGTGGCTACTGCTCTCGGGGCAGCAGCGTTCGCAGCGGGCTGGCTGCTGGCAGTGCCAGAGCAGCACTGGTGTCAGTGCGTTGTGTGGGTCCTCGTCTGCACCCTCACACAACCCACCTGGGTCACCACCCAGGCCGTGGGTTAGAGACCCCAAATGTGTCCCAACCCCGAGCCCTCAGCTGAAGCGTCAGGCACGAAGGGAGGGTTAACAGACCCGCTGATGGAGCTGCAGGCACCGGAACGACGGCCTCCCTTTGGAGGAGAAAGGCACCCAGACATTTTCATTCGCTGCCCCCACCACAGAGCAGAGAAACCAGCCCCACACAGGACACAGACACAGGGAGTTCCGTCACACTGCTCCTGCTCTGAGCTGAGGGAGAAAATGTCCTGAACATCTCTGCAGACAGCTCTGCCTCTCTCTGAAGTCGCAGTGGTTGTCCCACTGCAGTCTCGGTCCTCCTTCATCTCCAAGGGTCAGGATGCTCTCAGTCTCTCCAGGTCCAGGTGACTCTTCCCAGTGCCGTCAGTTTTCTGCAGCTTGAGGAGCGATGACGCTCTCAGCAGCCCTGACACCCTCTCTCAGGCAGTGATGCAGCTCCCGCAGTCCAAGATGGGGAGAACCAAGAAGGTGGAAGTCACCAAGGGAGGAGAGGAGGGGCAGATGCTTTTCTTTTTGACTTTTAAAACCCAAAGTTGACTCAGTCCTTCTGCAGAAGCACAGATTAGAGGGCCAGATTCTGCTCGGCTCCTAAAGCATCAAACCCCAGCTTCCCTAGGAGGTGACAGCCTGGCGTCCTGACTGCAAGCTGAGCGTGACCCTTAGAGGCCGGAGTCCGTGGAGAAGGAAGCCGTTGCCAACATCCACGTTTGCTGGGTGCTAAATGAAATAGCCAGGCCCCCGAAGTTTGTGATCTGGGGAGAAGTTTCTGGAAAACCTGTAGTACTTGTGATTGCTTCAGTCCCAGGGTCTTCCGGACTAGTTGTAGAGAGCGCTGAGGTCTCCCCTCAGCCTCCTCTTCTTCAGGCTGAACAGCCCCAGCTCCCTCAGCCTCTCCTTGTCAGGCCTGTTCTCCAAACCCCGAACCAGCCCAGCTGTCCTCCGCTCCCTCTCCAGCCCCTCAGTGTCCTTCCTAGACTGTGACGCCCAAAACTGCCCCCAGTACTGCGGATGCAGCCCCACCAGTGCCGAGTGCAGGGGCACAGTCACCTCTCTGGGCGTACTGGCCACACAATTCCTAATGCGAGCCAGAATGCCGCGGGGCTCCTGGGCTTTGGGGCAGCTGGAGATGAGAGCTGTGTATCAGGAGTGTCTCTGTCAGCCTGCTGTGACAGACGCTGGCTGAACACCAGCCCCTCACCTCTGGGAGAGACAGAGGTGCCAGCAGAAGTGGCCAGTTCAGTGCGATCTCCCCTTCCACGCCCTTCACAAGCCCTCAGTTCCATTCGGGCAAGCAAGAGCGATTCCACAGGCCACGGAGAGCAGGGGTGGATCCAGGTGTTAGATGATCCCATAACAGCTTGACATCGCTCTGAAAACGTCGTCTGAGGAGCAAACGCCTGCAGAGTTTAAGGGGAACCGGCTCCACAGATGTTTCCTTAGCGGACACCGTCCCACCTGGGCCGGTCCGTGCTGTTGCGGGCGCTCTGCTGGCACGCACATCGCTGTGCAGTGGTAGCCATAGCTTCCCACCCCGGGAACGCAGGAACGTGCGAGCAGCAACGCGTTCGGATGCTTCTGTCGCAAAGAACTGCAGCCAGCCCTCCGGCAGGGAGGCAGAGCCCCGAGTGTCTGTTGCGTGCTGCGTGTCTTACTCTGTCTGTCTTAGCTTAGGGTGCATCGAGCAAGGCCGAGTGCTTGCGTGCCGCGGTCACGCACGCCCCACACGCGCCGTGCCCGCGACGGGCATGCCTTTGCTGTGGAAGAGGCACGAGGTGCGGCACCGCTGCGGTGCCCTCGTCTGGGTCACCTCACGCGTCCGTGACGCGGGGCAGCGGCGAGGCCTCTCTGCTGGTAGCTCTGGCAGGAGGTCGTCAGCCCTTCTCCCGTGCCGGGGCAGAGGCTGGCAGCAGCTCCCCGCTGCCACAGCGGGGACCCGCGGGGCACCGCAGCCCTTCCTGGCGGAGAGCCCCTCCGGACAGGGGTGGGGGCGATGCCGCAGGGCATGGGAACACTGAACCCTGCCCCGTTGCCTGGCAGCAGCCAGCGGGCTGCGGGGTGCCGGCGCGGAGACAAAGGCAGGCGGCCGCTGGCTGTGCGGCTGGAAGAGCAGCGCCTCCCGCACGCCTCCCGCACGCACCCGCAATGAGCTGCTCCCTCGCAACCCAGCGCTGCCCTGCGCCGCAGCGGCAGGCGGGGGACGAGAGAGCGGGGCCTGCGGCAGCAGTGTCCGCACCGGGCTGCTCTCCGCAGGCGGTGCGGGGGAGCCTTTGTTGCGAAGCCTCGGCACGGCCGGCAGCGGCGTGGCTGGGCTTTGCGGGGCTGTGCTCGCCCGCGGGCAGGAGGGGCGGAGCGGAGCGGACTGGCGTTTACGTGCGGGCCTTGGGCTGGAGCGGGTTTTGCTACGCGGCTGCTGCGGGGGCCTGCGGGGGCAGTGCGGGACCCGCATCAGGCTGCGCATCGTCCCCGAGGTTCCTGGTGGCCCCCTAGGAAGCCGATCCTGGCTCTGCCCTCGCGTCCTCCCTCCCTCCCTTCCTCTGCCACAGCCTCTGTTTCCCCCGCGGCAGCCAGTGCCCTCTCGGTGCCGGTAGCGCAGCAGCAGCAGGGAGCTGCCAGCGAGCTCTGCTGGTTTGAGAGTTCGTGGAGAGCACCCAGCTGGAGAGGTTCCCCCGAGCCTCCTCTTCTCCAGGCTGAACCCCCCCAGCTCCCTCTGCCTCTCCCCCCAGTCCCTTCCCCAGCCTCGCTGCGCCTTTGGACCCGCTCCAGCCCCTCTTTCTTGAACTGAGAGCCCAGAACTGCCCCCGGGTCTCAAGGGGAGGCCTCCCCAGTGCCCAGGACAGGGGCAGAATGACATCCCCTCAGCTGGCCAAGAGCTCTTCACATCAGTGGAGGGACCAGCTGAACTCCCTTCACAGCAAACTCCATACAGTGCGCTGCGGCAGTTCCTACCCCGGCATTCCCCAGCGGGGTGTCCGGCTGCGGGGTGAGGCTGTGAAGGGAGGAGAGAGGACCAGGGCCTTCTGTCTCCTGCTTGTTTTGGTTGACTTTCCGCGTGAGCCTCTCATGACCTGGAGGCAAAACGTCCCCACTTCCCGAGCGCAGAGAGAGAGACAGCAGGCCAGGCAGCTCGGGAGTGAAGTACAGTTTAATCAGTGTGGGGACCTGGAGTTCGTGTGATGCTCAGTTGAGTACAGGCTGCCCAGAAGGTGAAGCAGTGTTACGGATGGAGGAGAGGGTGAAGGAGTGCAAGAGGGATGGGAGAAGAGATAAAAAGGTCACGAGAAGCAAACGGGAGCGTGGGTCTGTTCACGGATGAGTTTTAGTACACCGCCCCACGGTACTATGTGCTGACCCAGAGACCGACAGCACGCGCTCACGCACACCGGTGATGGGCAGCGGTGCACCTGGACGATGCTAAGCTGCTGACAAGCACAACCCACCGCGGCACAGTGCTCCGGGTGGAAGGAGGGTCCCACCAGGGCTCAGCACGGTCAGACGCCTGGGGCACAGGGACACCGAAGGCCAGTACACATACACCTACACACATGCACAACGGGAGTGAGCCACTGGCACTGCTCGCCCAGACACAGCTACGGGTGCGACACCTGTCCAAACACACCAGCCGACGCACGCATGTTCACCGCACAGGCTTTGGTGTTCAAGGGAGACACCGGGCAGCGCGCTCACGCGGGCTAACACGTGAACAGAGCAGCTCAGATGTGGCCCTGCACATAGAAAAGAAAAGACACGCGATGCCTAGATCCAGAAACGGCTGTGGCCCCAAAGCAAGGGACGGGGCACAAGCCTCTCTCTGTCAGCCTTCGGGTGGGTACATCTAGCTGGGGACACCTGAACTGGAGGGTGGTGGAGGTGGGAGCGAACCGGGTGGTAGAAGAGAGAGAGAAGAGCAAAAAAGGGAGGAGTGGAGAGAAGGGGACTTCAGAGTCTGTGAGGTGGGAGAGAGCAGCAGGGTGGCTGTGCCCTGGGAACAGTGTTCAAAGAACGCTCGGGTTGCGGAAGTTGTGTCCAGCAAAGCGTGCTTCATCACCGAGCTCTTCCTCAATCCTGCGGGGGACAGCAAGACAGCACACGTTAGGCCCTCACTGCCAGGGGACATCAGGGGCACCGCAGTGCCAGAGAGCCTGTGCATCAGCAGGAAGCTGAGAGGGGCCAGAGGAGCTCAGGTCCTGCCAGGTGCTGTGCCAGTGAGGTTGCACCCTCATGGCAAAGAGGAGAAAAGGAGACTGCTCTGGAGATCCTCCCAGAGCTCTGCTGCCATCTCCGTGCCTTGTTTGCACAGCATTTCCCCAGCAGCCTCATCTGCCTTTGGGCTTTCGGGTTCTCCCTCTGCCAGTTAGTCACTCGCCCATTACCTCTTCTGAGTTCCGCCCAGGAGCCCCTTACCTCATGAGCTGGTTGTACTTAGCCAGGCGCTCAGATCTGCAGGGGGCACCCGTCTTTATCTGCAAGGCATTCCCCAAAACACACAGGGTAAGGTCCCGTCTCCACGTGCACCAGCTGGCGTGGCAGAGCAGGGATTTTGTCTTCACATCCCTCTCTCTCCGCCAGGCCTGAGCACAGGCTGGGTCTCACCTACCTGCCCGGTGCACAGTCCTACAACCAGATCAGCAATGAAGGTGTCTTCAGTCTCCCCAGACCGGTGGCTCACCATCACACCCCAGCCGTTCTCCTGGGCCAGCTTGCAGCTGCAAGGAGCAGGAAATCCAGCTGGTGGCTCCCGCTCCTCTACCTGCACAGGCCGAGCCCCAGGCTCCCTTTTCTCCCACCCTCAGTACCCCACACGCTAGCAGAGACAAGGGTCTCTTCACTCAGTGGGTAGTGTGACGCCCTGCTGTGGTTCATCCCCAACCCTCCCGCAGGACAGCAGGGCAGCGGCTGGACTTACGCCTGGATGGCCTCTGTGACGGATCCGATCTGGTTGACTTTGAGCAGAAGGCAGTTGCAGGCCTTCTCCTCAACAGCTCGCTCGATGCGCTTGGGGTTCGTCACTGTCAGGTCATCTCCCACGATCTGAATCCCCACGTTGGCCGTGAACTTGGACCAGGCCTCCCAGTCGTCTTGGTCGAAGGGATCCTCAATGGAGACCACTGAAGGAGCAAGAGGAGAGACTCGAGTCAAAGCCGCTTCCTTCCCACCCCAAAACCGGAGCGGGGAGGCACCTGTTCAGTGAGCAGCACCAGCGCTGCGGCCCCGCTGCCGAGCGCAGCGGCTCACCTGGGTAGTCACGGACAAAGCTCTGGTAGAGGTCACCCAGCTCATCTGCAGAGATGTAGCGACTGGGGTCATCCGGGGACTTGAAGTCCAGGTCATATTTGCCATCGCGGTAGAACTCGGAGGCTGCCACATCCATTCCGATGACAATCTTGTCTGTGTACCCCGCCTTGTCAATAGCTTCCTTGAGGAGCTCCAGGGCTGGGCGGAGAGAGTCACAGTCAGGAGATTCAGCCCTCCAGCAAGAACCTCCCCCGGGAGGACCCCAAGGCACTGAGAGTCTGCAGGTGTGATGGGGGAGGCAAAAGGGCGCCCAGAGCAGGACAAGGGCATGGCAAGGAGCTGTGGACACCGTGTTCAAAGGAGAACCCAGCTCAGAGACCAGTGGGAGAGGGCCTTTGGAAGGGAGTGCACGCACAGGAAAGGGTTGCATGGAGAGCCGAGGCCACCCCAAGGAGAGGGAGCTGAGAAACCCTTCCCTAGCGCAGGAGGTGGGCGACCCTGGGGCATCCCACTGGGAACCAATCTGTGCAGAACGCTGTGGGAGGCCACAGCGCTGCAGGCAGGGACACCCTGGCTCTCTAGGGCTCTCACCTTCACTGTTTTCCAGGATGTTGGGGGCAAAGCCTCCCTCGTCACCCACGTTGGTAGCGTCTTTGCCATACTTCTCCTTGATGACGCTCTTGAGGTTGTGGTAGACCTCAGCCCCAATGCGCATGGCATCCCGGAAGCTTTCGGCTCCCACCGGCAGGATCATGAACTCCTGCATGGCCAGCTTGTTGCCCGCATGGGAGCCTCCGTTGATGACGTTGAAAGCCTGCAAGAGCCCGTGAGGGAAGCGGAGCTGAAGGCACCAGTCTGGCCACCACCTAGAGGAGGCTGAGTCACCACACTCATCCACCCCACAGCCCAGGGGATGACACGGTTCACCAGACCAAAAGCACAGGGTCTCTGCAAGAGTGACTCAGAGCAAATGGCTGAAGGGGCCTTTCCCACCCCCTTGTTTTGCACTGTGCCCCACAGGGTTCATGTGGGGCCCCCTAAGAGTGAGGTCCTCGGTCAACTCCCACCCTGCTGTCACCCCCTCAGGCTCTGCGGCTCCCTACTGAAACCTGACAAACCTCAGGCCTCGCTTTGCTTCCCCAGTGAGTGAGAGCACCCAGCTGGTGCCCCGGTCCCGTATCCCTTCCTCCTCTACCCCCCAACGCCCCCTTGGCAGTTTCCTTTGGTACTTTGAAAGCGTTTGACACAGGCAGAGGAGTCTTACTGGCACAGGAAGGATGAGATCGGAGTTGCCGGCCAGGTCAGCGATGTGCCGGTACAGGGGGACGTCCTTCTCTGCAGCTCCTGCCTTGCACACAGCCAGCGAGACGCCCAGGATGGCGTTGGCACCAAACTTGGCTGTTGGCAAAACCAAGCAGGAGTCAGGCTTCGCAGGCAGCAGCCTCCCGCCCGGGCTCGCTCGAGCTGTGACGGTGCCCCCCTCCTCCTCCTCCCCCTCTCGGCAGCCTCCCGTGCTCTTTGCTGCCAAGGCCCCAGGAGAGGAAGGAATTACATTTGTTCTCCGTGCCATCCATCTCAAGCATCAGGTTGTCTATCTTCTCCTGATCCACCACAGAGAGACCCTGCAAGACACAAACGGCTCCTGAGAAGGGGAGGCTGAGAGCTGCTTTCGGCTCTGCCATGCGAGAAAGGGAGCGCTGATGGAGAAGCTGGGGAACAGGGACCTCCTTAGCTTGGGGGGTCACACACACACACACACAGAGCTCTGGGAAGGAGGGTCTCGGTGCGGGAACCACGGCAGCGCTGCTGCAGTGCAGTGCAGTGCAGAGCAGAAGAACCCGTGCTGGACAGGGAGCAGCCGCAGCCCAGGCAAGGCCACGCACGGCTGGGGCCACTGCCGGGGACACAGGGCTCCCTCTGGGATCTACCCAGCGCGTTGGCAGCTTCCCCAGAGCTCTGCCCGAGCGCTGGGCACACAGAAGGTAGGCAGAACAGCAGGACACGCTCAGCCCCGAGCAAGCTAAGGGAGACTAGAGCTGTCCCCAGGAGCTAGGAGGAGAGCCAGAACAGGCTCATCACAGGCAGCCCTCCTCCAGGACAGGAACAGGCTGAGCTCTCAGCCAGATCCCTCCGTGAGCTGCTCGGGGTGTGCGTGTTGGGTTAGCTCCGCAGCAGAGCAGGCTCCGGGTGTCGCGGGGTAAGCAGGTTGCAGACGTGACACCCCCGCTCCACAGGGTCGTGCTGGAGGGGCCGCCAGGCCTTGCACGGCCCGATCGTTGCTCATCACACAGTGAGTGCAGGGTGGGATGAGCACAGGGGAGGCCACAGACATGAGGATGAGCTTCAGTGACTGAGGAGGAGCAGGTCCGAGGGAGGGAGAGAGCTCTACCGGGAGCACCAGGAGGAGCAGTTAGGTGTTAGAGATGCTGCAGCGGACCAGCTAGCACTAAATCCTTCCCGCCCAGAGCAGAGATCACCGTGGACAGACAGGTGTGGAGGGCAGGAGGGGTGTGCGTGCCCACGTTCACAGAGAGCATCGCTATGCCCGGTAACCGAGCGAGATGAAGAGAGGCAGAAACGGAGATGGGGGCAGAGATGGACAGGAGTCAAGCGCTGGACAAGAAAGAACAAAGAGATCCTTACAGAGCCCACGAGAGCTGGGGCGACTGTGCTGTTGATATGATCCACGGCCTGCAGGACCCCTAAAGAAGGGAACAGACACAGAAAGAGAGAAAGAGAGAGGCAGGGTGAGGCAAAGAAGAGAGTGGACAGAGGGGGGAGCAGACTTATAGAGAGACTGAGAGAGGGAGACAGTGAGGGAAGATTGAGGCTTGATCCTTCACTTCACTCCACTGGGTCTGTGCCTCTGTGGCAGCCACCAGGCAACTGGAGATGAGGGTACCCTGCAGCGGAGCACAGCGCACAGGCAGGGCTGGGAGGGCCACGGAACAGGCTGTCCTCACCTTTTCCAAGGAACCGCGCCTTGTCGTTGTCGCGCAGCTCCAGTGCTTCGTAGATACCAGTGGACGCTCCGCTGGGCACCGCCGCTCGGAACATGCCTGGCAAACAGCAGACCCGGTGTGAGGGGAGCAGGGGGCAAGAAGGGGGCAAAGCCTTTGTGCTCCCGCTCCTGTGCTGCTCTGGGGCCAAAGGATGCAGCAACTGGTTGAGCAAAGTGATGAAGTGATGGCACTAGGGCCTGCTGCTCATGGCTCTTGCAGGTGGAGCTCCGAGGTGGCAGAGGGAAAGGCTCCCAGGGCTCCCGGGGCTCCCAGGGCTCCCGGGGCTCCCAGGCTGGAAAACCTGGCACTCAGAAATCCTTACTGTTCCCAGAACTACGTCTGACGGGCACAAGTCTGGCTCCTCAGCCATCCCCGCGTGGAGGCAGTCTGGCCCCCAGCTGCCAGTGGCTTCCTCCCCCCAGATGGACTTGGGGAAGAAGGAAAAGCTGAAGACCTGCTGTGGCCCCTGGACGCTCAGCCCACCTAGACCCCTTCACAGAGGTCTTCCCCTGCCTCTCGAGCATGGCCACGGATGTGCTTCCACGCTTGTGCCGTGTCTCGGGTGTGAGAACACAGCTGTAGGGGACTCACGGGGCTAGGACAAGGTAAATGCATTAACTGAATGTGATGTCCTTGCTCGACACGAGCAGAGCTGCTGAGCACACACACAGACACAGACACACAGACACACAGAGGCACAGACACACAGACACACACAGACCCACAGCAGAGGTTTGGTCTCTGCCTCTTCCCCTTGCTTGCTCTCTGCCAGGGATGGGCTCACTCGAGACACCCCTCGCAGCTCTCGGCAGTGTGTGCCGCTCTGCTGCAGTACCAGCTCCACCAGGGCGGGCAGGACTCTCGTCCTCATACCTTTGTGTGTGTACAGGTCCACCTCAACAGTGGGGTTCCCACGAGAGTCCAGGATCTCCCGCGCGTGGATCCTCTCAACTGCCATGGTGAGCCTGTGAAGAAGAGAAGACAGGAGCAGGGCTCCCTCAGTTCTGAGAGGCTCCCAGATGTCATTCTCACCCACCTAAGTCAAGAGATTGACAGAGACCTCCCAGCTCCAGGAGGAGAGAACCTTAGGAGCTGCAGCTCAACCTCCTGGCTCGAGGCAATTTAGAAATGGCTATTAACATCCGGAGCCCGGGGATCCGTCTGCATGGTGCCCAGAAACCGGTGAGCTGTTTGAATTTACTCTGTGCCCCTGATGCAGACAGATGACAAGCTGGAAGCTCTCACCCTGCCTCTGCACTACAGCCGAGCACAGACCCTTCTTATGCTGCTGGCAGGAGTCTGTGTGGTGGAGACAGGGAGAGTGCCACAGCATCCACGGGCAGCAGAGAGGGATCAGCTGGTGCAGCTGGGAAGTGCCCCTGGCCCCAGTGCCAAGGACGGGGGATCAGCTCATAGTCTTTCCCTTCCCCTTGCCAGGGGAGAGGATGCTCCCTGCCAGCACCAGGCAGCAAGTGACCGCGGTGTCCACACTCGGTGGGCAGGGGGCCAAGCCTGGCAGGGCAGGGGGTTGGTTGGCAGGTCCACAGGGACCCTCAGTCCCTCTGCAGCCTGGTCCCTGCTGTTTCCTCCCCTGCTCGGTGCCCAGCTCAGCCTTCCTGTCAGCCCTGTGAGCCCTTGGGTCGGGCTGCGCTGAGGTGATGAGATGGAGCACAGAGAAGGCCAGCAGCCTGAGGAGACATCTTGCTGCAGGCTCAGGTGCCTCAGACATTGGAGAGAGGACTCTGAAGGGAGGGGGGAACCTGGTCCTGCCTGAACACAGGGACTGGGCTCAGTTCCCACACTTTGCTTCCCTCCTGAGACAGGGAAGTGGACGATACCAGGAGGGATCTCTGTCTGATGGGAGGGTGAGGCGCTCTGGAACTCCTGGTTCCACAGGCTGGGGGCGAGGGTGGGCGTTGGAATGAGCTCCTCTCGCTGAAATTTGCTCCCTAGGGAGTTCTGACCGACTGGCCCCTGCCCCCCCTTCAAGTACCTCCAGCAGCAGCCCCAGCCAGAACGACACCACGATGCGCGCAGCAGGAGCGTGGCCAGCACAGGGGGAGGATGTGGTGGGGTGCTGCAAGCAGCACGTGACAGCACTGAGGGGAGCTAAGCAGCAGGCTGGGGAAGGATGGACTTGGCTCTCACCCCCACTGCCTTCGCTGGGTGAGAAACACACGGGCGTAAAGCAGCACTGCTCTGCTCTGGAGTTCCAAGAAGAGCTTTGCACGCTGGAGGGATTCAGCCAGCAGCACCAGGCCTCTCTGGAGGCTGTGCAGGGCCCTTCAGCCTGTCCATCTGGGCTGGGATCCCCCATCAGCTGCTTTGGCAGCGCTCCTCGTGCCATCTGGCACACACCGCAGGGGCTTCCTCCAGAGCTGTGCCCGTGCAGCCGCAAGCTTCCTTGGCAGCGGTGCCCAGCAGCCTCCGTGGGGGAAGAGAGGACCAGGACCCCACGGAAGCGATTTCTGACAGCCAGCCGTGAGACACCTGCAGCGCCTCCCTGCCTGCTTCGGAGGTTCCCTTGCTGGTGGTCACATCCCTCTACCCGCATCCACCTGCCCCCGCCGGGGCCAGCTCCGACGAAGCCACATCCACCCCTGCCTGCCCCACCGGTCACTCCCACGGTCTCCTCCTCCCTCAAGCCCTTTGAACTCTTCTCCCCTCTTGTGTCGCTGCCCCTGTGCCCCCGTGTTTGCAGAGTGCCAAGGAACCATCCTGAACGCCCTGGCATCATCCGCGCTGTCCCGAAAGGAGGTCAGGGGCGGATAAGCCAGGATAAGGGATTTGGACAGGGCCGGAGCCGGCGGACCACAGCGAGGAGGAGAAAGGAGCCAGGCTGAAAGCTGAGCAGCCTGGCTTGAGCCGGGGCTGCGCGGGGCACTCCAGGACACCAGCCCAGCTGCCGAGCCCTGCTGCGGGTGCTGCTTCGCGGCCTCAGCATCACCAGGGCCAGCCCGCTGCCCTGCTCGGCAGGCAGGGCACAGCTCTTCCCTCCACGCCGGTGTCACCAGTGCCCTGCGCTGCGGCCGCCCCTGCTCCGGGCAGCGCTCCCGGGCAGCCCGCACTGCTGCAGTGTCGCGCCTGATGCAGCGGCTGCTCGCTCGAGTGTCACCTCCTCTCCCCGCTGCTCACCCCCTCCCCCGGGTGGTGTGGAGCTGTGCAGGCAAGACCCCCCCCCTTCTCCCCGCCTCTCCCCGGAACCCGGCTGAGCGCCCGTGTTTGTGTCACCACCTCGGGAGACTGGCGGGGAGGAGGGGGGGCCGGTCTGCTCAGCCCCCCTGCCCAGCAGTGCCCACTCGGAGCTTCGCCTCCTCCTCCCCATCCCTTCCCTTCCCTCCATCCCGCAGCCCTTCCCGGCGATGCCCTTGAGAGCCGGCGATCCTGCCCGGTCGGCCCCCTCCTGCAACTCCCTGGATCCACACCTGCAGGGATGCTGGCCGGGGGAGGCAGGGGGGGAGGCAGGGGGCACCTGGAATTAAAGGACGAAGGAAAAGTGAGGGGGGGGTGAGGAGAGCCAGGTGGGAGGAGCGGGTGGAGGAAGTGAGGGGAGTTCAGTCGCTGATGCCGCTCGCCCGGATCCTTCTCCGCAGGGACCCCCGGGAGGCAGCGCGGGGTCTGGGAGGCACAGGGCGGGCAGCAGCAGCGCACATGCGGTGAGAGGGGCGCTGGCCGCGGGGAGACGCTTACCTTCCTAGGGCAGGGGTGAAGGAGAGACGGGAAAAGTGCTGGCAGAAAGGAGAGAGGACGAAGCCGAGGGATGCAGGACCTCAAGGGGAGATGCTGTGTCCTCTAAGCCACCGGCAGCGGCGGCGGCAGGATGGAGCCGCCCCCGAAAGGGCCGGGACAGCAGCATGTGACCCAGGGATGCGGTGAGTCAGGATTCGGCAGCGCCGTGCAAACAGCACGTAGGGGATGGCGAGAGACAGGCAGAGCCAGGCAGGGGCCGGGCACGGGCAGGCGAGGGCGAGGGGTATCGGGAATAGGAGTGAGTGTGCAACTCCAGACTCCCCACATTGGTTAACTGGTTTTCATTCCAATCCGAAAATCTTGCGGGGTTTTGAAGAGCCATAAACTGAACCACAGAGCCTGTAACTCTCCCCTTCTCCCGGGAGGGTCTGCTGCGGATCGAGCCTGTCTGTGAGTGCAGTGCCTGCAGAAACGCTGCAGTACCTCGGGCAGCTTCCAGGACCAGGGAGGGTAGCTCTCCCCTCCTCTTCAGGGGTGAAATGAGGTGAAGATGGCTCCAGTACCTGCGGTTCCCACTTTCACAGCCACGGAAGTGGAGGACGGCACTGCCAAGCCTTGACTGGCTCTGAGAGCAGGTGTGAAAAACGGGGGTCACTCAGTCGCATCACCCTGGGGAGAAGCTTTCCTTTTCTGGAGAAGGAAAGAAGTTAAATGAGTCTGTGCCTGACTTCTGTTCCCTTCCACCACTCGCTTCTGCTAGAGTGGTGGCAGCGGGGCTGCAGTGCTGGCCATCACACTCAGATTTTGAAACACAGCCTCCGTTTCGGGCTCCTCTACGTGCAGGACTGACCACCCTCTGCCTCCTCACATAACAGAGAGGAGGAGAGGCTCAATCAGCACGAGTAATTGCCTCTCCCCCATCAGTTCTCTTCCTCCCTGCTGTGCTGTTCTCACCTTTTCATCTTCCTTCCTCTGCTGAGTGATTCTGTTGGCCTCTGCCCGCTCCTCTTGCTCAAACAGATCCTTGTCAAGGCGCTGCAAGTGCGGCAGCAGCAGCAGGACCTGCAGCTGGTAATCGGGTTCATCAGAGCACGGATTGCCCAGCAGCACCAGAGCCTGCAGCATAGGGAGGACCCTCAGCTTTGCCACCTCCTGAAGGCTGCTGATCCCGTTGTTCCTGAAGAGGAGGAGAGCAGAGGAGCGTTGCACAGGCGAGTAGCAAGATCCCTTTGGAACAGCAAGATAGACGGTACAACAGACCCGTGATCCAAGATCCAGGTGTGTCTGCAGTGCCCAAGACTGGGAGACAGACAGGACCTCTCCTGTGGATCTCTCTGTGCCCAGCCAGCTCACTGGACTGGGCACTGTCACCATCACCCTGTACGGTAAATGCCGAGACGTAAAGGGCACTCGCAGTGGTGCCCAGGACACCGAGGGCAGATCTGGAGGGATCCGAATGAGTTACAGCAAGGAATAAAACGTAGGAGGTGGGGTGTGAGAGTGAGTGAAGAGGCAGAGCTTTTCTGAGGAGCCCAGGACAGCCCTGAATGTTACACTCCGAGACAGCCGAGTGCTGAACGCCACCTCAGCACAGTGAGGATAACCCCTCCCCGCAGGAGAGCTGGAGAAAATCCAGTGTCTGGCAGAGCATCGCTAGAACCACTAGGGATGGGAAGGGACCTCGAGAGATCACCCAGTCCAACCCCCTGCCACAGCAGGATCCCCAGACCCAGTGGCACAGGAACACAGCCAGGCAGGGCTGGAACGTCTGCAGAGAAGACTTCCCCCCCGGGCAGCCCCTTCCAGTGCTTCGGGACCCTCCCTGGGAAGAAGGTCCTGCTGAGATTGAGAGGGAACCTCCTCTGCTCCAGCTGGCACCCAGTGCCCCTTGTCCTGACACCAGGTGACCTTGAGCAGAGCCTGGCTCCATCCTCCTGACACCCCCCCAAATCAACAGTACTTGCTAAGGGTGGGAGAACCCCAAGGTCAGCTCAGCCTTGGAGATGCACAGAGAGGAAGCGGAACGGGAGATAAGAAGGCTGAAGCTAATGGGGTTGGTTTGTGGTGAGTTCTGGAGAACTAACACAGTAACCACGACGATGGAATGGAAATCTACTGCCGCGTGGGGCTGCAGGCTGGAGGGTGCACAAGGGCACCTGGCACACAATACACTGTCTTCAGCTGCATCGCCGGGGTCCCTGCCTTCGATCGCCACAACATCCCGACAAGGTCGCCAGCTTCCAGCGGGACTAGACGGTCCTAGAGATCTAAAAGGGCTCTCTGGTCCCAGCACAGAGCAGGGAGGACCCACCGGAGATTGAGGTACTGCAGGCACTTCATGCTGCTAGAGAACCCATCCAGGTGCTCGAGCTGGTTGTCACGCAGGTGCAGAGTTGCCAGCTGCTCCAACCGGTCGAGGCTTTCGAGGCTCCGAATGTTGTTCTGGGCCTGAGCAGCAGAGAGACAGGGTGAAGGAAGGAAAATGACAGTTATTTGTGGCCGTTAAAGCTCCTTAAACTCTTCATGCTGCCCTACCACCTGTAGCACAGCCTTCTCTGAAGCCAGCCTAGGCTGCTTGGGATCTTGGCTAAGTACTCAGACTCAAGAACCAAGATCTGCTGAGACCTGGTTTCCTGGAGCAGGACTTGGTAACTGAGACCAAAAACACCCCAAAAATGCTCCACTGCCAGCACAACACCCCTTCCACGGCAGCACTGAGCTGCAGTCCCCAGGCTCTCAGACAGCAGTGATGTGCAGGGGAAAGCACGGACCTGGTCAGGAAACTAGTGTGTTTGCAGGACAAATCACCAGCCCACCTCAGTCACACAGTCCAGGGTGGTCTTCCAGAGTCAGCTGCTTCTCTTGTGGAGGGAATCTGCTACCAGAACCATCTCCTCTTCTAGAAGCAGCCTCCCTCTCCTCCTCTGTGCTCCCAACAGAGGTTGCAGGGGGCTGGGGGTGATGGGTTGGTTTAGTTTTAAGCTTTTCAGGTCCAGTTGTTGCTACTCAGACACAGCTGCACCTTCTTGCAAGCAGCCTAACAACCACGCAGCATGAAGAATGTGCCCTATCAGCTCAAAATTTCACTCACCCCACTGTGCTGTGAGTTGTGAGACAGGGAAACACAGAGCTCTCTATTTCAGCAGCTGGAAAAAGCTACTAGAGGTCTCCAGGCCAAGCCAGGGGGCCAAGCCCCAAGACAGGGCTAGCACTAGGACAGGCTGCTCCCCACAGTTTGAAACATCCCTGATACCTACAGCCTGCACTTGGTCTGGGTGATTGGACTGGATGGTCTTTCCAGGTCTCTTCCAATCACTAGTGATTCTGTGACATTCCTGGTGACCCAGGTGGGATGTGTGGGGATCAAGGACCCACGGCACTCCCCCCGCTGCTGCACCACTACACAGCCATACACTAAACCCTTGTCCTTTAAACGTAACCCTTTCTTTTGAACACTGTCCTCCAGGCATCTGCCACATCTACCCGTGGCTCAAGGGCGAGCACACTCTTCACACACAGAGAAAGCACCACTGGGAGAAACCTTCCTCCAAAGTGATTTAAAGGGCTGCTGGACCTGGGAGATGAATCCAAGCTCCAAGGGCTCCCAAGAAATGAGTCGGTCGTTCAAGCTCCATAGCCATGCCTCGCAGTTTCCCAGTTTCAATGTGCCGTTCAGCAATCCCCCCATCAGGCCAGGAGCAGCCTTTCAGTGCAGGCACTGCTTTGGCCTCTCTCCAGTCATTCAGGAGAGAAGCTGGGTTTCCTTTGCAATGCTCTTCTGCATCCAGAGATTGGCCCACGCTGTCCCTTCCCCCAGCTAACCCTAACATCTCTGTTTTCCACCAGAAGAAACTGCAGGCCATCTCAGCAAGACACTTCCCCTGCGACTTCTGACAGAGAGGCTGGATGGAAAGAAGCCATCGAGCTCTGCAAAGCCTCTGTCACCTTCGAGTGCTTCTAGAGAGGCAGTGGCTCAGGACACCTACCCCGTCTTTGCAAGCTGAGGCACTGCATGGCACAGGGGACTAAGCCATAGGTGTCTTCTTCACGAGCTTCTCTACCAGTCAGTGTGCCCCCCGGTAATTGTTTGTGCTGTTAGGAAACTACCTCTGCTTAGCTTCGCTGCAGTGTTCAGACCGTTTCTGCTTCGGCAGCTGAGAGAATGGATCACATGATGGGGCTGCTTCTAAAGCAGCGTTTGATTAGGCCCAGCAGAGGAGAGAAAGGCATCGCCTCCGGCTGCCACCCAGAGGGAGCGACTGCTTTCCCCACGCAGCGCCGGGTGTCCTGGGACACAATGAATCCTGGCTGCATGAAGTGAACAACCTCTCCTGCAGGAGACTGGGAAGGAAGAGCCCCACATACTGACAGCTCACCCAGTCTGCACAGCGATTACTGTTCAGCGGCTACTGCCTTCGCACGGTCTGGGCAGACAGTGCAGACAGAGCTACCCCAAAGAAGTGGTCTTGTATCTTCAGCTCCCTGAACTACATTCCTCTCATGGGCTGCAGGCATTGACCCGAACGGGCGAGCACACTGCTATGGAGATTAGTCTCCTCCTCTCCTCCCACTGACTCTGCGGCAGAGGTGCCAAGCTCTGACACAGCCCTTTCCCACCCCCCAGGTTGGCTGATGCCTTACCAGATAGAGATTCTTGAGCTTGGGAAGGTTGAGCCCTGCTGTGCTCCCCAGGGTGTTTCCTCGCAGCTCCAGGGTTTGCAGGCTGCACAAGTGGCCCTGGCTCAGGCCCACAGCCGTTTGGATTTTATTTCCTGAGTGCCAGAGGAGGAAGAAACAGCAGTTAATACCATGCAGAGTGTTCTATCTGCACAAGAAGAGAGAGGGGGGCTGCATCACCTTTCAGGTTGAGAGTGGCTAAACGGGGGTGAGTAATGCCCTCCAGATGCCTGATGTGGTTCTGAGCAAAGCTGATGACCTGGAGGTAGGGCAGCTCCTGCATGCAGGCACTGGTGAGCAGATTTCTGTCCACCTTCAGCCAAAGCAGGTGGGTTAGGTTGCTCAGCGGAGACAGATCTTGCAGCTTGTTGTCTGACAAATCCACATAGCGCAGGTGAATGAAGCGTTCAAGGAGACTGATGTCTGTCAAGTCCCTGTGCAGGGAAGATGTTGGTCCAGAGGAGGCCACACGAGTGCTCAGGGGGCTGGAGCACCCCTGTGATGACACCTGGCTGAGAGGGTTGGTGTCGTTTGGCCTGAAGAGGAGAAGTCTTCTGGGGGACCTTACAGCAAGCCTCCAACACTGAGAGGGGCTGTCAGAAGGCTGAGGAAGACTGTTCACAGGGGCAGGGAGCGACAGGATGCAGGGCCTTGGTTTGAAGCTGGAGAAGGGCAGATTTAGGAGGAGAAAGGCGGGGGGTCCCTGGAACAGGCTGCCCAGAGGGGTGGGGGAGGCCGCAGCCGGGAAGGGCTCAAGGCTGCACTGCACGGGGCCCCGGGCAACCTGCTCTGGGGAGAGGTGTCCGGGGCAGGCGGCTGGGCCTCGGTGACCTCTGGGGTCCCTCCCAGCCCGGGCCCTGCTGGGGCGGCTGCTGAACACTCACTGGTATTTGGCCTCCAGCTTGACATAGGTGTGGGCCAGGCCATCGCCGGTCTTCGAGAGGAGGGAGAGCCCCTCCTTGAGCATCTCCTCGGTCAGGGGACACTGCAGCGGCACCTGCCTCGCCAGCAGACAGCACGGGGTCAGCGCGGGCCCGGGCACAGCCCGCGGCCGCCCGGAGCCCTCCCTCACCTCTTCTTGGTCCGCCCGCTCCTCCTGCTCCTTCCCCTCCTCCTCGTCCTCGTCCTCCTCATCCTCCTCCTCCCAAAGGCTGCTCTCGGCCCCGTCCTGCTCCTCTGGCTCCATCCCCAGCGGCCCCGCTCAGNCGGCGGGGCCCCGCGGCTCCCTGCGGCCCCAGCTTCCCGGTGGGAACCGGTAGGACCAGAGGAAGCGACGGGGAGCTGCCCAGGGAAGGGTCGGGGTGGGCGTCAGGGCCTCCGGGCGCTGGACGGGCTCCCAGGGCGGCGGCGGGGCCTCTGCCCCGCAGGCAGTGCCGGGGTTCTGGGGTGGCCTGGCGGCGCTGGACTGACAGGCGGGCTGGATGATCTTAAGCGTCTCCTCCGGCCACGGAGGTTGCGAGAGCCCCAGCGGCCTCCTTTTCCCTGCTCCCCACAGCGTGAGGCCCTGCCCCGGGCCGGCTGTGCTGCGGTCCCACGCGGGAAGCTCCGGGTGATCGCTGCCCTCCCCAGCGCTCCCGGCCTCTCCTGCCCGGGTGACAGCGGGTACTGGGGGTAGATGGTGAGGGATCCCCTCGGTGGACGGGACCCTGGAGGGCACCATGCTCTCCACATGGCGCCAGCTTTGGAGCCGAGCAGGGGCGCTCGAGGTAGCGGTCACGCAGGGGCGAACTGCCCGGTGAGGGTGACAGAGGGTGGGCAGAGCGTTCCCTCCTTTCCCTCCTGTAAAGGGTTAATCAGCGCCTGAGCAGGAAGCAGGTCTCGCAGGACTGTGTCCCAGCTCGCTGCAGGTGGCACCGCTTCGCCTGTCTCCTCCGGGCTGGAGAGCACAGAGGGCTGACCAGCAGATGCCCCTGCTGCCTGCCTGGCTTTGGCACCCACGGGCAGGTGGGTGGTTGCCCCCTTGCCAGCTGCCGGGGAGAGCTGGGTGTTTGCCATCTGGGAGGCGTGCTCAGTGCTGATGGCCACCAGTGTTTTGTGGTTAATGGCAAAGTCCAAGGCTCTGCTCTGTTTCCCTCCTGTGTACTTTGCTCCTCCACAGCCCCCAGGCAACACCGGTGTTAGGTGAGCTGGTCCAAGCTTGTCAGACGTGAGCCTTGCACTCTTGCAGCACGTGCCAGTTGTCACCCTTCCTGCAAAGCACGCATCTGTGCTCGCTCAGGCTGCCACCATTTCCAGATTCATCCCAGCTGACTCCTGGGCACAGAGCTCCTGTGCTACCCTCGCCCCACCTGTGTATTTATTGGGTGGGAAGTCACACTGCTGGAGTTGGTGGCCATAGCAGTGACAGAGGAGTCCTATGAGAAAAGTGACTTTATTTGACTGAAGGGAGGGGTGACTGGAAAAGTACTGCTGTGGGGTTTCTCGCATTGCAAGAGGGCACAGCCTCCCTTTTTCCTGTTTCCCCAACCACACGTTACCCTCTCCCTTGCCCAGACTTCATAAACTTGCCCGTCTGCCTGCCCCTTTACATCGCATATCACAGTGTCAGCAGGGAGAAGGGCTCACAGCTCTATCACGCACGCGCTCTTCACTGGGAAGTCCATCTCTTTCAGTTTCAGGGCAGCCACCCCTGGCACTGTACTCAGCTGGCACTCCCAAGCTTTGCTGCCAGATTTACACCACCTAACCCTGATTTCGTGCCTCACCAGCTGGATCCCTTATCTCCTCCAACACAGATGGCCGAAGTTGAGAGGGTCCCTCCCGATTTGTGAAGGCACCCTTTATCTTAGCTATGTGACGTGGTTTCCCCTGAAAAACCCCACCCTTTACACATGAAGACGCTCTGCCTCCTCCTGCCTCTGCTTCCCAAGGCATTAAGAAGACCCTCAGCAATTCAGTGCTGGAGGAAAAGCGACACCCTGCTTTTCTTCCTGTCCCTCATCCCTTTGTGCTGGAGAAGGGGCTGGTAGGAGCGCTGAGTGCGGTTCCTGTGGTCTTGTAACAGCAACGTACGGCTCAGTCGCCCCAATTCTAGGTGACCAAAGGACTTAGAAAGAACCCAGACAAATTACAGAAGGAAGCCAAGTCTTCAAAGAAGCAGTTTCATAATTTTATGTGTGTGTGAAGAGATCCCAAACCATAGCTGTGCTGATCATTCAGGAGGCTGTGTGCTCAGACGCACCTGCACCCACAAATGAGCACACGGGGAGCCCCAACAGCACCCTGCTAAGCTGCTCACAGACCCATCCCAGAGCCAGTAGCCCACCAAAGCCGAGCCAGGGGCACCCAAATAAAGGACTCGGAGGGAGGGACACCCTGTCTGGGCCCCTGCTAAGGAAACCTCAGCCCCAGAGCACCTCTAGGACTTGGGGAGAGCACTGTATTGGGGGGGCAGAGAGTGTGGCACACAGGAGTACGGGGGAAGAGCAAGGGAGGCTTGGGGATCGCACAGGGCTCATGAGGGCATGTTTGAGGGGTGAAACGAAGGCAGGACAGAGGGATCTGGATGATCTGGGGAGGATCGTGTGGGAGAGTCGATGGAATGGCAATAAAGCGACGCGTTTGTGTGGAACGGTTTCTGATGATTGCGTGGTCGTGTTCCACCCCTGGCCAGAGAAACCTGTCCCTTCCTCTCATGAAACCCCTTTCACACTTCAGCGTGGGCGAGGGAGTCTCCTTATCCCAGACAGAGGGTGTGTGGGCGCCTCCACGCTCAGCCTGGCTGCTGGCTGGGGCTGAGGACTCGGAGCTGCAGCCCGTGACAGCTCTTGCACTGTCACAGCTGCCAGAGCAACCTGCGTAAGATCCAACCGGAGCGATTTGCAGGGAGGATGGGGCAGTATTTTCATCCCCTGATGCTGCAGCCCTGCCAGAAAGCTGGAAGAGAGGGTGGAAACACGGATGCGGTGCTCCCGCTGGTGCAGAAATTATTCCCCACTATGAAAAACGCTTTAGTGCTTCTGTGCTCCCCGCGGAGCAGCCAGGGCAGTGCTCGGCTCCGGCGGGCTTTGTCTATGTAGGTCACTCGCCGGGCTCTAGGCAGGGCTGAGAGGGCACTGGTGGAGCAGCCGATCCCAGTGAGCGCTGCCGCTTGGCAGCCCCATCCTCTGCCCCTACAGAATCACCGCCGCTCTGTNTGAGCGCTGCTGCTTGTCAGCCCCATCCTCTGTCCTTACTGCCGCTCTGTGCCGCTCACCCAGGGTGCCTGAGGCACCACGCCTTGGCCAAGCCCTCGGTCTGGCTGTAGGAAACAGCGTTCTCAGTCCTCGTCATGCTTCTTTTGCCTTCACACAGCATCCTCCTCTGCACAGCACATCTGCACAGCATCCTCCCCTGCACAGCATCTTCCTCTGCACAGCACATCTGCACAGCGCATCCGCACAGCATCCTCAAGCCCCCTCACCGCCTTCTCCGGCCCAGCAGGATGGAGGTGCCCCCTCACACCCCGCCTCCCGTCACCCAGTCCTACGGCCGAGGACCACTCCTCTGACCCTCCCAACAGCGGTTGTGTGTGCCCCCCCCCCGCCCCGCT
>VZRI01012353.1:533254-545087 GCA_013397515.1 Upupa epops
CGGACTCCCTTCACTCGTGTCCACGGGGGCTCCAGCCCCCGGTCTGTCGGTCAGGGAACTCTTTGTCTCCCGCTGAGTGGGGAGAGGAGCGGGGGAGAGAAAGACCAGGCTCTCACCCTCACTGCCCTCAGCCCTTCGCCCCACGCCTTCAGCCCGCTTTGCCCCCAGCACACACAGCGAGAGGACGCCCTAGCTGGGAATCCGCTGATAGAAGTAGATGTAGCCCAGGTCCTTGGGGGGCTTCTCAGAAGCACAGACCTTCTGGTCATTGTAGATCACCCATCTGCAACAGGCAGAAACACACGCTCATGGGATCATTCCCGCTGGAAAAGATCTTCAACCGTTAAGTGTCCCTCGGCCACCGCTAAACCCTGTCCCAGGGCCACCACTAAACCCTGTCCCTCGGCCACCGCTAAACCCTGTCCCTCCAGATCCCCGTGGCTTTTAAACACCCCCAGGGATTCAGCGGCCTCCATGGGCAATGCCTGAGGGCCCTTTCCATCAGGTTTATTCCTCTGAGGATGCTCAGGAACGCCATTCAGTGGCCCAGACAAACTGGACTCACCCTCCCCTGCTCTCACCCCTACCCCTCGTCCGGAAACGGGAGGTGCTCAGAGCTATGCTCTTACCTTCCGTCTTTCTTGATGTGACAAACGTAGTGTCCACACATAGTTGAGGTGCCCATGTGGCTGATGAAGGCAAACAGCTGATACTCTTCAGGGGAGGGGGGAAGAGAGAAGTCATCAGAGAAAGTACCTCAGCTCGCACTGTGCAAGGCCCTCCCTCCGCAGAACAAGCTCCCTGAAGGAGGCTCTGCTGGGCAGTAATTCAGAAGTGGGGTCTCTGCCAAGGGCGGCCGAGGATTTGGTCTGACGGCCAAAACAGGCGGGGAAGCAGGAGATGGTAACCGCGAGTGAGCGTCCTCTCTCAGCTGTTCACTCGGGTGGGCAACAGCAGACTCCCCCCTCTATGGTTTCCAGCAGCCTGCGCTAGTGCAGCTCTGAGAACAGGTTTTTCAGTCAGAGCCTGAGGAACAGGGGTGACTGTGAAAAAGAAGCCGGGCCCAGTCCATCTTTCGTGTGATGAAGCCTCCTCTGCCTCTCTTACTGGCAGCCTGAAGGGTCTAGGCCTTGCTTTGTCACCCCTTCCTTTTAGCTCCCTGCATCCTCCTCAACAACCAGACCAGCGCTGGCAGCTGCTGCTAAAGCCCACAGCACTAGAGGGAACAGGGGGGACAGAGCCACGCTGACTTTGCACCCCAAAACCCCACAGTGCTGCTAACGTGAACTCACTTCCAGGCCCATCACGCACTTTTGGACCCACAGGGACAGACTCGGAGATGGACTCAGCTGCTGAACGCCCCTCTGAGATATCCATGGCGGCTTCGGCGTCAAGGTCATCAATGTGGCTGAAGATCCAATCCACAGCACGCTCCAAACTGTTGCTCTGCAAGGGAAGGCTATGAACTTGGGAAGGCCTCTTTCCTGCCAATACCTGTGGTCTCCCGGGTCACCCGTGCCTCTCACCGTAGCCCTAAGCGCTTTCATGGCCTGGTCCCGGGAGAAGCCCATAGATACAATGGTGGCCACGCTGTCTTCCGAGGGGGGATCTGGGCAGGCAACAGTTGACCCTGGTCCACTAGATCCAGGGAGAACTAACGGGTTAGCAAAGTCTGCAGCAGGAGACAGAACACAGCCCAGAGCAGTTAGATCTTCACGGAAGGGATACAAATGCAAGGTCCCAACTCCTTCAGTTTCCCCTGCGGTGGTGGGACAGCAAGTACAGCACCACCAGCAGCACCACGTGCTCTCCTACCTGGATCATCCATGTGAGACATGACCCAGTTCATAGCAGCCTCCACGCCGCTGTTCCCTGTGTAGTACACGGCTTTGCGGCAGGCGTCCATGGGAAAGCCCATCTCCACCAGCTGGATGATGACTGACTCATCCAGCATGGGTGCTGTGGGAAAGCAGGAGATTAGAGACACCCACTCCCGCCCAGCGCTGCCTGCTCCATTTTGTGCCGAGTCACACAGCACCACCCCCCATCCACCATTCAGTAGCTTCACTTCGCTCAGGCTCTGCTCGCTCCCCTCATCCTTCGCTCTCGTTCTTCTCCCGCAGTGCGGTCTCAGGTACAGGTGCCCCGGAGAACAGAGAGATGCAATTCACCAGCTCAGAGGCACCGGCTCCTCCTCACCCTCCAGCCCCTACCCGCCCCACTGTGCTTCGTGATGGTGAAACACCACTGCTGGCGAGACCCTGCACAGACCGAGCACGGCTCTGCCCCTCTACATGCACTAGACATCCCCGTCTTCCACAGCACAGGAATCAACAGACTCCCTTGCATAACAGCCTTGCATAACAGGCATGCAAGGGAGGCAGCTGGTGTGCAGACAGAGGGACAGGGAAAGTCTGAGCAGGTGGAAACACTAGCACGGGAGACAAGAGAAGAGAGCAAGAAAGTGAGTCAGGCATCAGGAAGAGAGGAGGAGAATCACTAACATGTTGGAGAGGAGAAGTGAGGGGAGCAGAAGGAGTCGTCGTCCTCGTTGCCATAGAACCCCAGGCTACCTTTGGGCTCGTCTGGTGTCACGAGTGGGGGTGCAATGTCTGGCATTTCTTCCTCTCCATCCTGCAGCCCTGTTCCTTGCAGTGCTGAGATGTCCAGCTCCTCTGGCATTTCAATGGAGACATCTGCAAGACAGCTTTGCTCAGTTTCCCCACAGGAGCAGAAACAAAGGGCTCAGCTGGGGGATGCAGAAGAGTCTTGGGGATGCAGCCTGCAGCGGCCGGCAGCTCCGACTGCCGTAGTTACTTTCCTCTTTGCAGGAATGACCACAGCACCTCTGCAGACTCCCAGCACCCACGGGCTCTGTACTTCTCACTCCTCTTACCAAGCTTTTTGGGCACCCAGTCCAGACCGAAAGTGAATTTCTTGATCTGTATCACCAGGTAGTCGGGGAAAGAGGCAAAGCGCGTCGTTCTGCAAGAGACAAAGCGTGCTTGTCGACACTCGGGCAGCAGTGACCCGGGGCACCTAGCTGATGCATGAAGGTGGCGAGCGGAGGGGGAATACAGACTACTTGTGCGGCTTAAAGCTCCTTGGACGCGGAACCCTTTCCAAAGCAGATGCTCTGACGACATGAGACACAACGTGCCCAAACTCTTGGGGGTCAGGACAACAGTCCATGTCCTCTCCCTCCCAGGCCTCCTCAGATTTTAGTCTTTAATTAGAAGGAATGTAGAGGAAACAAGACCTTCTACTAGGCCAACAGACACAGCCGCAGGGGCTGACAGGCACGCAAGAGCGCTTCTCAGACGAAAGCCGAAGCAGTGAACGCTAAGCTAAGTGAACCTTACTGAACGCTGGAACTGGAGAGAGAGGGTGGCTGGAATCCCGAAACAGAAGGTGGACTTTGTGAAGGGAGAGGCAGCAATGAGAAAGGCCGGTGGTTACTGCGGGGGATGACTGCACCATGCCGTGCAACTCATTGAAGCGATGGAACGCACTCAGCGTGGATTTTTACTGGGTGTTTAGACACAAGTTGGGACCCAAAAGCAAAGCAAACTGTTTCCAAGGTGACTGCACTACTGACAGTTCACTCCGGGCAGCTACTGCTGAAGAACGGAGGATCTGTTAGAGAAAACATCGCAGTTCTTGGACGACTACTCTGCCACTGCACTGAACAGTCAGGAAGCTGCTTAAGTTTGTAATCTCCTTACTACTCCCTTGCAGGGCTGCATGTCCTGCAGGCACTGAGACAAACCGAAGCCACGCTGAAGCCTTGCTGCTAGCATTTAAGGTGTTACTCTCTAAAATGACCCGGGCATTGCCAGGGGCTGTCTGGAATGTCCCTGCACTTTTACTGCCCCTCAGAAGCTGAAATGTGATGGTGAGGGCTGCACTGGCACTGCTGTTGTGCCCACTGTAATCCCTTGAGGACATTCGCGTCAGCACTGGCAGACTGGTTCCCCCTCCACCTGCCCATGAGTCCACAGCACGGAGACCTATGAAGCGCTGGTCATGCTTCTTCCCTGAGCAACTAAAACAATCCACGGGGATGCAGCTGCTACTGTCAGACCATTGTAGCCTAGCTAGGAACTCACACACACTCACTTGAGAGCCACAGACTTGGCCTGCAAGGCTGTGCTCCAGAAATCATCCACCTGCTCTGGAGCTCCATAGGCCTCTAGGCAGGAGCTGAAAGGCACCTTGGCTCGCACCAGCTCAGGCAGTGGCTGCTTTTCCTCCTCTGCCTGCCGTTTCTTCTCCTCGTATTCCAGTAGTTCATCTAGAGAATAAAGCAGAGGAGTCAAGGACCACCTCTAGGTGCCTACAGAGCCACTGCTGTAAAGCTATCGCAGAGGCAGAACAGGCCATAGACGCACGCCAGAGGACAGGACCGATGCTGCAGCCCTCCTCTGCGGCTGAATCACAGCCCGGCCTGAGGAGCTGTAGGGAGTGGTTCTAGAGGGCATCACCACGACACCACTTGGGAGGAAATCTGCCTGATCTCACCCGCCAGAAGCAGGCGAAGGACCAACCTAGCTTCTGAGGTAGCAGAGGCAGCCGCAAGGAAGGCCCGTACGGATTTCTGTGACACCACCACACATCCCAACAGAGCGCCTGCCTGATCCGGGCCTGGCCAGCACTGACCTTTGTTCAGCGCAGCATCCATGGGCACAGGCAGCTGCATGATGTAGTCCACACGCTGGGTGTATTTCACCTTCTCTGTGGCCAGGCACTTCAGCTTCTCCTCCACCAGAAAGCGGAACACCTCGTTAGGGTTCTCTGAGCTGCGGCAGTTCCTCTAAGGAAGGAGAGATGAGGACAGAGGTAACAAAACCGGCACGAAGCAGTACTGGCTGCGGCAGCAGCTCCACACGGGACACGGTCAGTGAGGGTTCCCTTCCGTACCCAGCCCACTGGAAAAGACAGCAAAGGGTACACCAGAGCTGCCACCTTCTCTAACCCAGGGACCCATGCCATTCCGCCTCCAAAAGGAGACCGTGGGCATCTCCGGCTGTGCCATTCCCAAATGAGACTCCCCCAGGGAACTCCCCCAGAAAACGAGCACCCTTCCTGCTCTGCTCTACAGGTGTCAGCTGGCCACTTTCACTGTGTTCTCCCTCTCCTTCTGCTCTGACTGCCAGCTTCTCACCTCACCCCCTCCACCCCTGCTGCGGGAAGAGAATGACGTTGGGCTTTCCTGTGGCGCGACAGGAAGACCCCACATTACCTCCACCATGTTGATGAAGTGCAGGAAGAATTCCTGGGCATCCTGCTGGCGGTTGGTGGAAAATTCTGGGTGCCCCTTCCCAATGAGGGACTTAAACATGCGCGGAGCAATGCCGTTCTGCACACCCTGAAACAACAGGATGGGAAAAGAGGACGGTCATGATCTGCCCCACGCGTCCTGGCATGCAGCACCATGCTTAGCCTCTTTCCTTCAGGGTTCCAGGGGCACTGGAACAGACCACAGCACACGGAGGCAGGAAGACTCCCTCCTCACCAAGTTACACATGCAATACCTCGTGTGACATCCACTCCACGAGGATGCTGTACTCAGGTCTCACCTTCTGATCGGGCTGCTGTTCCCCATCTGCAGAAGCCGGCTTTGAGTACTCCCCAGAAAGCAGCCCGTGGCCCAGTTTAGCTCTGGAATGATGAAGCCATTGTTAGCATCAAAACGGTTCCCTCAGTCCCACCTACTCCACAAGTCACCCAAACCTATCCAGCTTGAAACACTGCCACGGACTGTCGGGCTCACAGGGATCAGCTTGCTCTGCTGCACCAGCCTAAACCACCCAGTCTCTGCTCTCTGGTGCCACTGCTTTCAGAGTTACTGGGACTTACTGGGCACCCATCTCAGCTGTTGCTCGCACACTGGGGAGAACAGCTTCCTTTTCCCAGCAGAAGGGCTCCAGGCGCTGAGCCACACAGCAGCTGTGTAGCAGGCAGACTAAGCTGCAGCCTGACAGGGGTGAAGCAGCAGCACATACAAGAGTGCAGGAGACAAGAGGGCACAGTGAGATTGTTTGAGCCAGAAATAGCATCGCTGTGAATAGACTGGTCACGTTTTCCCAGGGGGGAGATTAAGAACAACTACGTGAGGCACCCAAGGAGCAGCAGTCACGTTAAGCAATTTCCTTCTGTGTTCAGACTCCCCTACTCCTCTGCTTCAGGCCTTCCCCATCCTTGTGGCCATTTGTCTGGGCCCACACTCCACCAAGTCCTTTCTTAGCCCAGGCAAAAGCCTTTCTGGCTGTCTCCACTTAACCCCCTCCTCAGTGAACAGCTCACCCTGGACCGTCCAAATTTAGACTCCTCTCTTGCTGCTGAACTCCCTCCCACAAATGTCACCCTCCAGTGCTGCACCCCGAGCCTCCCTCCACACGCTGCTTTGCAGGTCCCGAGCACACGCAGCACGTGTTTACCACCCTCACAAATCCTGTGTGACTGTGCCTCCCGTACAGTCTCCTGCTTTCACAGTACTCTTGCAGGAAGGCTCTCTGAGCACACCCAACTTATCCAGTGGGAACAAAGCTGCCTAAGCCTACGGACTTCTTGGCTCTGCTCTCTCCCTCTGCTGCAGAAAGCAAGTGCCTTCATTCTGTTACGCAGACAGAACGTGCCCCCAAGCAATGCCCCTGCGAGGACAGATGGTACTGCATTCCCATACAATACACCCCAGAGCCCTTCGTGGACACAGGTGCACGGTGTCCTCGCCACTAAGGCATTCCACTGAACCTCCTCGGCTTGGAACTTCATTGGTCACCGGGGACCAGTGGCTCTGGTGCTGGACGCAGAAACAGAGCGGTGAGGCTTGAAGGAGAAACCTGCCCCGAAGCACACGGCTGCAGCGTGGAGGGGATGCACCCAGGCAGCCTCGGCCTGCCTTGTCTCACCAAACTCTACGTACACTTGTGTGCTGAAGTCCTGGGTGGGATCCGAAGGTGCACTTTGGAAAATCTTCTCCAGCTTCTCCACATACCTGCGAAGGCAAACAGAGCAATCTAAGGGGCGTCTGGAGTCATCCAGTAAACACAGTTCTGAACTGGATTAGTCTAACAGAAGCTCCCAGCACTAGGAGACCCCTGTACTGGCCCCCAGGGAACCCAGGCTAGTTGAAAGGAGTGACTAAGCTCACTTACTTTCTTTGGAAGTCTGGGATACTGAACAGCACCTGCATCACAGAGTTGAGGTAGCAACTATTGCCCAGGTTACGGATACCAGTATATCCAGGTCCATAGAGGGGCTTGAGCTGCACACCAGACTCCTGGATGAGCTCCCACTCCCCAATGCGCTGGTTCATGTCTATTTCCAGTTCAGTCATGGTCTTGTCTGTCTGTGGAAGGGAAGAACAGGGAAGAACCTCAGCGAAGATCCAAGGGAACATCGTAAGTGTGAGAAGGACAATGCTGCTGAGAAACGTAAGGGGTCAGATCCTTCCTGTTTCATTAAATGAGAAGGAAAGCACAAGCACTGTTTTCAAGTATCTGACTACCTGGGAGGGAAGGAGGAATGCTAACAAACATGGGAGAAGTCTGAACCATTCCCTCCAAAGGGACATGCAAGTCACGCACTGACAATCACTGCATCTATAGGGAGTGAAGCCTGGAGCCTGGGCACCTCTCTTCCTGCCATAGTGACACAGAGCCCTAAGGAAATGAACCTGAGGGACAGAAAAGGCAGGCAAAAAAAGGCAGCGAAAGAAGAGACAGAAGAGACAGCTCTCTGCCTGACAACAAGACAGGGTTGCTTGACCAGGAACGGTTCTACACAGCCACAGAAAGCTGGGATACAGCTAATACCCTTCAGAGCTGCTTCTCTCCTCCTCTGGGCCCATGGAGGACCACACCTGCACTCACCTTCTGCATCTTGAGCATGTCAATCCCAAAGTGAGCAAGGTGTTCTGCCAGGTTGGGGTCCAACACCATGTCATCCTCATCGTAGGAGTAGACATCTATACAGGAACACATAGGAAGAGGAAAGACAACAGGCTGTGAGCTAACCAACGTTCACTGCTACCTTAACTGAGCGCTAAGAACTAGGGGTTTTAACAAAGCGAACAGCTGGGATCTGCCTCCCTTCTCAGAAGAGCAGTGAAAGAGAACATCGAGGCTGATCCAAAAAACGTGACAAGCCAACCCACTTCGTCACTGACCAAGGCGCAGGGGTACAGGTATGCCTGCAGTGAGGAGCACCGTGCTACAGGCTCTCTGCTCAGGCTTTGCTACAGAATTATTTGATAAGTGTCCCGTCACAGGAAACAGCAGCTTGGGTAATGATTCTAAACCCCTTCAAATTATAAGGAGAGAGAAGCAAGGCAAGGTTTTATCGGCTGGCTCTCCGAGTAGTCAAGTTTGAAACAGATGACCCTCAATTTTCCAGTCTGGAGACCCTCCCTCACTTCCCTTGTAGAAGAGCCCAGTCAGCTGAGCGATGCCCCTTCTCACCGGCGCCGTCAGGGGTAATGGTTCCCAGTTTCACAGCCAGCGGGTAGCCAGTTTCCCGGTAGTGCTCGACCGCGTGGTTGTTGCCGCCACTGCCGTCAAAGTAGCGCCGACCACAGAGGATGGCTCCATCGGTCATGTTCAGCCACAGGTTCTCCTTCATGTCACACTTGCTGCACTTCCAGCCGCTGTGGACAAGAAAAAGGGATCAGGGTGAAAACTTCTGGGTTCAGCCTCTCAGACCCTCCCCGTCACTGCCCGCCAATCACACTACAAGCAATCTCCTTCCTCTGTTCCTTCACGGAGCATCCTGAATTCCTTGGTTTGCCATTTCCCTTGAATTTACAAGGCATGCTCAGAGACTCACAAAAAAAGTCTCTGCTGCTGCTGCAGCCCTGGACGGGAGAAGAAGGTAATGAGGGTGGGTCTGGCATGTAAAGCAGCAGGGTAGCTCCAGCTCACCATGGTGGGATGCGGACATCATTCTGAAGTTGCTGCAGGGAAAAGGCGTGTTTGGAAACACGTCGAACCTCTCCATCCCAAGCCTGCACCTCCTGCTTCCGTGACGCTGAATCTGCTGTCAGGATGGCCTCAATTGCACTGGCAATCTGGAATCAAGAAACCGGGAATAAGAAATTGGGGGCAGAAGGAAAGGAGCTTCCAGTGCCACAGCACTCCACGGTCAGGCTCAGATCAGCAAGCCCACTGTGCCAGGGCAGCACTCAGAAGCCTCAGGTGTAAGCCACAACACTCCATGGTATAAAGCACTGTGTAAGCACAGAACAACCTGCACCTGAGTCTTCCCGGTGGCTCTGAGGATCCCTTCTAGAGCACAGTGGTTCCCTCTCTCTGTTTCCTCCTTACCCAAAGAAAAGAGGCTCTCCACGCAAACATACCCTGTCCTTAACCATGTCTGGCAGTCCCTCCAGCCCATCGTGAGGAATATCCAAATGCTCTGGGAGGATCACAATTTTTACGTCTTCGTCGTATTCAAACTTCTCCTCTGTGATGTCGAATCCACCTTCCACCCCTACAGGAAGGAAAAGCATTGTGGTGGCACGTGAAACCGAGCAGCTCGCGGTGCTCCTCTGCCTGCAGCTTATTATTTAGATTTTATTGCTGTTGCCATCGTATTTTCTTAATGATGAAGCCTGACCCATGAGGTTTGCTCTCTTTTGTTTCAAATTTTCCACGCCATCCCACTGGGAGCAGGGAGTGAGCGAGTGGCTGCCTCATTGCTGGCTAGGGTTAAAGCTCAACATGGGGCTAACAACGCTCCTCTGCTTTATTACCTTCACAACGGTTCAGAAACCACCTGCCCAGGCTGATCCAAACAGGCAGCATCTTTGCCGACTGCCGCAGCAGGCTTTGCAGTTGGTGCAAGAAAGGGACCACCAGCCCCATCCACCAAAGCAGGGCTTGTTTCCACCACTGAACACTCACAAGCACTTTCTGCAGTGTTTGCCGTGTACTTTGAAGAACTATTGGGTTCTCAGAGTTCACAAAGCATTTAGCTGGAATTTCTTCCCCCTCTACACAGTGCAATCACGTTTTTGAGAAGTTGAACAAATAAAAGGACTTTAAAAATAGGTTTTTCCCATCAGAAACTTCAGACTTAGTTTTCTCAGAGATGCTTCCTCCAACTCACTTCAGCCCCACGCTGGACATATCCGTACAGCCCCGCTCTGAGCAGACAGGGACTCACAGTTAAGAGGGAATGCAAAACATATCGATATAGACAAAACACACTGCAACTCTGAATACAGAGCACGGCTACCACTTCAGCATGCACTCTGCAGAAGCTGCCCACCAAAGGCACACCAGGACAAGAGAGGGTCTGTTTGGTGAGGGATACTGGCTTCCACTGGGGATGCACAGCGTGCCAACGAGCCAGGAGGCTGCAGAGGGCTGGTTCCAAACAAGCATACAAGTGCTTTCTTACCAATAGCCAAGCGAGTTGGTTTCTTCCTTGGGGGGTCCCCAGCGCTGGAGTTGGTGTCTTCCTCCTTCTATTTCATTAAGAGGAAACAGGGAAGTAGTTAGGGACAGGCAAATCTTAAGGGCTGATTCTACGCTACTCTGAGAACAGAGAGAGTGTGGCCAACCCATACAACAACGCAGCACCAGCAGAACTGACAAACCAGTCCACCACAGTTCACCACAAACAGCATCCGTTTTGAGGAGAGAAAACTGTATCTGATTGAACAAATGGGAGCTCCCAATTTCAGAACAAGTGTGACTGTACTCTCATGCTTTACCAGTTTACGTGTTCTTCTGAGGTGCAGGTACACCCGCTGGCCTGTCTTCTGGTAGTGCTTTTCCACATACTGCTTCCCAAAGCCCAGGAATGTGTTCATGCAGATGTACAAGCCGCCATCTGACTCCTGGAAGGAAGGAAAGAGAGCGAAAAACTGAAGTGAAATGGCAAAGAAGGCCATTCCAACTGCTAGGCCAGGCACTGAGTTACCTCTAAGAACACTATTCATTATCCATGACATCATGGCTACGGCTCCTCCCACATGCCAGCCACTTACTGGCTAGTCAAAAATAAGCTGGCAAGCCCCAGCCTGGCTGTCCCAGAACAGGTACTTCTAATTTGACACTGCATTTCAAAGCCTGATTACCTGTTCCTTTACGACAGGATGCTACAAAACGAGGGAAGCAAGGAGAAGACTGCTCAGGCTCCTGTCTCACAAAAGGCCCTTAGCACACAGAGTTCAGAGCACAGTACAATCATTGACCAACAGAACTGTGCCACAGGAACTCTGCCAAACTACAGTGTGAGGGAGGTTAGCAGACTACCACTCATTTTTGTTGATGTGTCCAAAGGCTTGCAAGCAGCTCTGAAAGGGATAATGAACGGGCTGTCCCCATCCCACAGGCCAATCTCCATCAGAGATACCATTAAGACAAAGAGGCAAGGGACCGAAACGCAGAGGCCAGGGAAGAGGGACAGCACCAAGCAGCCGGGACAGAGTCAGACTGGAGGGCGCTCGGACAGATACCACGGATAGACATCACCGTGGGGCTCGGGGAAGGAGGGAGGGCCGAGCTGCCGTGAGTCCATTGCTCTAAGGACCCGTATCTTCTGCCGCAGCTTCGGGCACTTTCCCCGCCAGGTGCCCGCGAAGGCCAAGCAGGGGCCCTCGCCCTGCCGCCGCCCGAGCCTTCCCAGCTCTGCCCCGGCCGCTGCGCGGAGATGCAGCAGGGTCGGGGCGATAGCGGGGCGGCCCTCTGCCATCACGGTGACACAGCACCGCCCCCCCTCCCCGCGCCCTGAGGCCGGAGGGGCAGCGCGGAGCCTGGCAGGGCGGGACCCCCAGGCCGCCGCCTTCCCGCCGTGCAGGGCCAGGCCAGGGACGCGCCCCGCATCC
>VZRI01012353.1:545961-564411 GCA_013397515.1 Upupa epops
GCCTGCCCTCCCCGCAGGTGGTGAGTCCCGCGGCGGGCAGCCCCCAGCCCAGCCCTGCAGAGCCGGCGGCCGGCGGCAGCCAGGAACGGGACCCGCGCTCGCCCACGCCCGGCATCTTCCGCACGCCCATACGAGCCCTGTCGAGTGGTGAGTGAGGCGGCCCCGCAGGCACCCGGCGGCCGCGGGGCCGCCTCTCCAACCCCTTCCCTTCCCGCAGACAGCGTCGNAGCGTCGTCCTGCTGGTGAAACAGCTCAGCGAGAGATTAGGGGTCGAGGCCGCGACCCAGGAGCCGCCGACGGGAGCGGCTCAGGAGCCGGCGGCGGAGGAGCCGCCCGTGCGCAGCAACGCAGAGGCGGCCGCCGCCCTGGGAGAGGACGGGGAGAGGCCGCCGTTTCCCGGCGAGGCCCCAGCTCGGCCCGGTCGCGTTGCAAGCCCCGCTCTCTTTCCCGGTGAGTACCTCCCGTAGCCGGTGTGCGCTGCCGCAGGGGCAGCCCGGTGCCTGCGGGGGCTTGGGCCCCCTCCTGGCTTCCCTGCGCTCCGCGGCTCAGCTGTCTGCTGCTGCTTCGGGCAGCCCGGCCGTGGGGCTCTGCAGCAGAGGCAGGTGTGGTGGAGTTATCGTGGCTGGGAAGGACCCCCGAGGTCACAAAGTGCAGCCCTCGCCCCAGCATCTCCCCAGCCCCCAGCTCGCAGCCTCAAGTGCCAGATCTCCTGCATCCCCTCTCCCTGTCAGACAGGCTCGGGGTTGTGGAGGCCTGTGAAGAGCATAGACCTGAGCAGTGATGAGAGGCTGGGAGTGGGACTGCTCAGCCTGGAGCGGAGGAGGCTCTAGGGGGGTCACATTAATATGAATACGTACCCGAGAGAGGGTGTGAGGAGGGAAGTGCCAGGTTCTTCACTGGTGCCCGGTGGCAGAGCCAGAGTGCAATCTGAGCCAGAGGAGACTGGGTATCAGGAAGCAGTCTCTCACCGTGGCAGTGACTGCACGGTGGAGCAGATTGCCTGGAGAGGTTGTGGAGTTCCCATTCTCGGAGATAATAGAAAGCCATCTGAGTGTGACCCTAGGCTACTGGCTCTNTTAATATGAATACGTACCCGAGAGAGGGTGTGAGGAGGGAAGTGCCAGGTTCTTCACTGGTGCCCGGTGGCAGAGCCAGAGTGCAATCTGAGCCAGAGGAGACTGGGTATCAGGAAGCAGTCTCTCACCGTGGCAGTGACTGCACGGTGGAGCAGATTGCCTATCCGGTTCAGCGTGTTCCCATTCTCGGAGATAATAGAAAGCCATCTGAGTGTGACCCTAGGCTACTGGCTCTAGGTAGCAGCAGAGGGACTCGGACCAGATGTCCTCCAGAGCTCCCTTCCAGTTTCAACCCTTCTGTGATCCTTTCACCTTGCTGTCCAGAGAAGCGAGCTAGATCATGAAGGCCAGGAGCTGTTTGCAATCAGGACTCCAGCCTTGCTGTAGCACACTGGTGGTTGTCCCTTCTGTCCCTAGGGAGCAAGCCCGTGAGACGCAAGGCTAACAGCAAAGTCATGGCAACATCTGCTGGAACTGGCCGTTCTCCTCTCAGCATCCTGCAAGATGATAATTCTCCCAGTGCTCCTGCCTCTCGTCAGGTAAAGCTCAACGAGTTCTGCTGCGGGGGGTAGAATGAGCTGGGAAGAACCCTGAGTCCTTCAATTAGTGCAGATTGTAGGGCTCTAATTTGGAGCTGTGGCCTCTTGGCCCTGAAGAGCCTGGTGGCTTTAAGTTTTTCTGTGGGGCAGTCTGGTCCCTCGGTGCCTCTGAGACTTTTGAACAACTCTTTGGCCTTACACTGATGTCTCTCTTGGACGTTCTCATGAGGGAGCTGGATGGCCTAAAACTGTACTGGGGGTTCCTCTGAGAATGAACTAACCCAGTTACCTCGTGGCTTATGTTCTGTGTCTTCCTCTCTAGGGTAAAAGGCTTGTGTTGGGGGAGAACCCTGGGGAGAAGAAGGAAGTGACAGTGGATCTGAGCAGGAGCCTCAAATCTGGGAACTGTGCCTGGAGTGACTTGAACAAGGAGAACCAGCAGTGTCCTTTTGTGGAGAACTAGACCCTTTCTGCAGCAGGAGGAGGCTGTTGTTTGCCTCTGCTTTGAGAGCCCTTTAGGGGTGAGCAGTTCTGCAATGGACTCGAAGTCCAGGCTTGTGCTCGCTCTTCTTGCCTACCCCTGTGGGGGAAACAGCGAAGCACTGCCGGTGCTCGTGTGTCTTGTGTACGCTGCAGGCTGTGGCTCTCGTGCTGTACTCAGCCGTGTTGGCTCACCAGGGAGTTTTTACTGCAGCAAATAAACTTCATTCAACTTTTGCTGACTGCATCCCTCTCCTCCTAGGGCAGCAGCAGTCTGCCCCATCCGGTTCAGCGTCGTCTTGATTCACTGGTGCTGAATAGTTCAGCTTGCCGTTGGCCCTGAAATGGCCCTGCCCCTTGCCTGAGCGTGACACCGTAGAGCTGTGCTGCCGAGGGTCCAGCCTAAAGCCCTGGACTATAGAGCAGGCTGGGAAACCACAGCTTTGTGCAGAGGGCTGCAGGATCTGTCCGTCCTAGAGCTCTGGCCCCTGGCAGTGTGTACGAGGGGGTTGCTGCACACTGCGGGGCTCTGGCATGAGGGTGAGCAGACAGTACTGTGTTAATACCTCAGCCTGTTGGTAAGGTTCCGCACGCTGTTGAGCTTCAGCTGCCCATAGTGAGGCACTTGGACCCAGGGATGAGCTGTCTGAGCGAAGGGGTGGATGATGGCTGTGTCCTGGAATTGAGATCCCACCTCTGAGGTTTGCACTGACGCGTTTTCAGCTCCAGGGCAGCAGCCCTCAGGCCTGCACCATCATCTCAGCTCAAGTGTGGGTGAGGAACAGACTCCCCTGAGCACTTGGAAGCAGAGCAAGGTCTGTGGATGGGCTCAGCAGCAGGTATTCGGAGGAGGAGAGGAGAGGCAGGCTGGCAGAGGCTCACGGCAATGCCGGGAAGAACGCAGGCTGCACAGTGTTTGTGTCTTTGCTTTATTTGCTTGGGCTATGGGGATCTATGACTTTGAAAATGGGCTGGTGACTACTGGCTAGACAAGGTCGCTACGTGATGCAGGAGCAAGGCAGAAAGAGAAAGAACAGCAGGAAGCAGATGAACAGGGACCGATGCGGCACTGCCTGGTGTTCTGGCAGGTCTGGTGGCTACCTTTTCCCCCCTGTACCCCCTTAGGCCTGGATAAGCCTGGAGCTAATTCTTCCCCCACGGAAAATGAGCCCAAGCGACACGAGTGCCAGGTCTGAGTTGCACGACTGAGGTCTCTAAGGCTGTCAGCAGGAACTCGGGGCGGCCGCACAGGGAAGCAGGGTGGAGTTCTCTCTGGGGCAGAGCAGTTGGGTGAGGTATTGGCTGAAGGGCGGCTGTCGGTGAGGGTGGGGGAGTCTGAAGGAAGATGTGGGGTGTCTGAACTGCACTGTAAAGCCCTGAGATGTAGTTAACAGTTTTGCAGGTCTTCAAGTCTGTGTGAGGCTGGAAACGGCCGGGCCCGTTTGGAGGTGGGGAGAAGGGCCGGTGTGTGCTGTGCGCCTGCTCCCCAGCTCCGCCTGCTCCAGGCCTTTCCAGCTCACTCTTTCACTCCGGGAGACCCCTACAAGTGACCTGTGTCTAGAGACAAGCGGGAGTGGTGGGAAGGTGTTCCTGTTGTGCTCAGCTGAAGATGCGGTTTGCGTGCGCTCAGGCTGTGGGCCGTGCTTCTGCTGCCCTTCCCCTCTGCCCCTGCCCTCAGTTCCAGATCTTGAGGAAGCTGTCCCAGGAGCCAGTGGCAACAGCCATGCCGTCTGCTGTCACCCCCAGGCAGCTCACTCGGTTGTCGTGGCCAGAAAGGATTCCTGTGGGGAGAAAGGGGAGAGGTGGGGAAAGGTGCAGCCTGGCAGAGAGACTGGGGTCGGTGCCGCTGAGGAGGCGCTGCAGGCTGGGCCCCTGCACCCCTGCCTCTCGCTCTGCCCGCTCCTGCGTAGCGTTGCCATCGAGGCTCAGCTGCCAGGAGCACGCGCGCAGAGGAGCATGAGCAGTCAGTGCTAGGTGGCAACGTCCCTGCTTGTGGTGGGGGGTTGGACTGGGGGACCTCCAGCAGGGCCCTTCCCACCCAAGACAGCCTGTAACTGTAGGAGGGTTTGCGCGTGGCAGCCAGGGGCTGACGAGAGCACTGCTCGTGGTAGGGTCTGGGTAACTGCTTCGCCCACCCTGGGCTGAGAAAAGGTGCCACTCTGGGTAAGACAGAGCTGGCGATGCTGCCGGGGGGCTGCCACTGGTGTCCAGAGACCAGGGGCCACGCTGCAGAGAGCTGGCACTCGTGTACCCTGCCTGTGATCAGCACGGAGTCTGCCAAGGTGCCTGGGCACCAAGTGGCACTGTGAGTGCTGGAGCTGTCGCAGGGCAGGAGGAAGGCAAGAACTGCTGCTGGCGCTCGTGAGCCCTCGCAGCTGAGAGCCTCAGTGCCACCTCCCCCCTTGGAGTGAGGTCGTGGAAAGGCCTGGCAATCTCGGCGTAAAAGGGCCTCTCTCTTGCCTGGGCGGCCCGGAGCACCTGGCAGGGAAGGAGAGAGGGACCTGCGGGAGTCACTCACCCACACGCTCTGCTTTCAGGGAGTCCCAGATGTTGCAGTTGAAGTCATCGTAGCCGGCAAGCAAGAGGCGCCCGCTGCGGGAGAAGGCGACGGAGGTGATTCCGCAGATGATGCTCTCGTGGGAGTAGACGATGAGCTCCTGGTCTGCCCGCAGGTCGAAGAGGCGGCAGGTGGCATCATCTGAGCCGGTGCAGATGGCCTCGCCGTTGGGGAAGAACTGAGGAAGGGTACACGGCGGGCTGTAACTAGCCTGCAGCCCACGGCTCTGCTCGAGCCTTCACCCCCCTGCTGCCAGCCGGGCTGCCAGGGAGAGGGAAGGGCAGTGGCACAAGCCAGGGGGTCACGAATCCGATCCTGTCGGAACGCTGATGCCCAGGACCTAGAGAACCCCTTGCACCACAAGAGAACCAGTGAGCTGGGGGCTACTGCAGGCTGTCCCGGTGCTGGAGACGGGACCAGTGTCTCTTCAAACGCCCTTGTAGGTTTTGGACTTGGAGCCCAAAGCTGCCTGGAGCTCGCTGAAACCCTTAGCTGCGCTAGGTGTCCTGCTGCCTCCTGTGTGTCCTGCAGCGGGGCTCCTGCAGCTGCCACGCGATGCTGTACCGGCACCTGCGTCCCCGTGCTGAGCCCCACCAGCCCCGGCCTGCTGCCTGAGCCCGAGAGTTGGATCCAGGTACTCGGGTGCTCCGGTGACCAGAAAGAGCCCTGCTCTTAAGTTCTTTGAGCTCGGGCCCTCCCTGCTTTGGGCTGGGTTGGGGAGCCGGGGTCTTCTGAGGCCCTGGCTCAGCTGTGACGGCTTCAAGCCCCAGTTCCGGGCCCCAGACCCGTCCCCTGGTCCTGTCCCCCCAGGCAGGGTACGTACGCAGATGGCGTTGATGTCGGACTCGTGCCCCGCGAAGGTCTGGCGGCAGGAGCCCTCCCGCACGTCCCAGAGTTTGGCAGTGGCGTCGCAAGCCCCCGAGATGAAGAGTTTGAAGTCTGGGGAGACAGCCAGGCTCATGCAGTCCCCGGTGTGACCCAGGAACACAGTCTTCTGCTGCCCCGTCTCGATGTCCCATAGCGCGCTGCGGGGCAGGAGGGAACCGCTCGGAGCCGACCCGGGAAGGGCCGGCTGCACCCGACCCGGCTCCCGCTCCCCGGAAACAAGAGGGAGGCCCTGGCCTGGCCACATCGAGCGAAAGGGCTGTTGCTGGTGACTCCTAGGTCAGAGTTAGACTAAGGCTGGGGCTGTGTCCAGTTCAACCCTCCAGCTGCAACGCTTGAGTACTGAGAGCAGCTGAAGGTGCTGGGCTGGGCTGGATGAGGCCTTTCCAGCCTCAGTAACCCTGTGACCGTCAGGTGCAGGGGCCGGTTCACTGGGATCCTGCGTCGCAGCCCGGCGGCCGTGCAGCCTTGCCCTCTGACAGAAACGCCCCGTGGTGACCCGTCCTCAGTCCGGGTCAGCTCCTAGGACAGGGCTGACGAGACCGGGCAGGACAGTGCTGTGAGGCCTGGAAGCACCCAGGCTCTGCCTCTGCGGACGCCCCTTGCCCAGCAGGCAGGGCTGGAGGGGTGGGCTGTGTGCGAGGGCTCTGCAGGCATCCAGAAGAATAATAAACTCTGCAGAGGACGCTGCCTCGGGAGAACCGGGCACCTGGCCCCGGCTGCTCCACCAGGCCACCTGCGGCAGGGCTTGGGCTCCGAGAGGGAGGTCTGGCTTCCTGAGGGGCCCTGCGGGACTGGGTCTGGCAGCAGCAGTTCATCCCGAGGCAGCGGCTGCTGCAGAGCAAGAGGCAGGTGCTGCGTGAGGCAGGGATCAGTGGGGCTGGGGGCCAGGAGATGCCCGGTGTCTCTGAGCTGTACCTGCCGGCGTGCACTGCCTTCAGGAGCCGGGGCGTTAGGGTGCAGACGGAACTCACCATGTGGTGTCTCCAGAGCTGGTCACGATGTTGTTGTCATCCAGAAACCGGCAGCAGGAGAGGTAACCTGGGCGGTGGGAACGAGCCAAGCTGAGTGACAGGACGAGGGGAGGGTCAGGGTGGGTGTTGGGGGGGATCTCTGTGCTGGAAGGGCTGTCAGGCACTGGCACAGCTGCCCAGGGAGGGGGCTGAGTCCCCCTCCATGGAGGTGCTGAAGAGAAGGGTAGATGCTGGGTTGGGGGACAGGGTTGAGTGGGGCTGGGAAAGGGTTGGACTGGATGGTCCGAAAGGTCTCTGCCAGCCCAGACTGCTCTGTGATTCTGGGAGGAGTGAGGCCGGGCAGCAGCGGGCACCGGGCAGGCGGCACACGCACCTGTGTGGGCCGAGAGCTCCCTGCTCACTTTGACGTTGCCTTCGCGGGTCTTGAGGCTGTAGATGGAGCACATGTTGTCGAGACCCCCGCAGGCCACGAAATTGCCTGAGGGGGCATAGGCACAGGTCATGACCCAGGAAGAGCGCAGAGGGATGGCGTGAACCTAGGGGGGTGAGAAACCTGGCTGAGACTGAGAGCAGAGAGATGCGGGCAGGGGCACAGGCAGGAGCAGCGAGCGGATCCCCCAGCGCCCCAGTTTGCTCCCTCCTACCTTGTTGGTTGTGTACGTGTCCCACACGATCAGTTTCCCGTCCTGTGAGGCACTGACCAGCAGCCTGTGAGAGAGGAACAAGATGGCATTAGCAGCTCTGTGCCCGCAGAGCCTTCTCGCCCGGCGCGCCAGCAGCACTGCCCTCACTTGGAGTCTGTGGACCAGTGCATGGCGTAGATCTTGGCCAGGTGTCCGCGCAGGGTCCTGCGTGTGCGCATCTGGATGCGGCCGACGACCTCGACCCCAGACACGATCTGCGGAAAGGAAGAGGTGAAGGGCAGAGCCCACTCGGGGCTGGCAGCAGCTTTCCTGCTCCCTGCACCCCTGCTTCCAAGCTAGAGAGACCCCCCCCTCTTTGAACGGGGCCACTTGACAGGCCCATCCCTTACCTGAGCGAGTGTTGTGTCTGCACAGGCTTTCCGGGCATCCTGGGTTAAAGACAGAGGCAGAGGAGACAGCGGTGTCAGGAGGCAAAGGCACTGGCAGGGGAAATCTGGGGGTGCAGCCTGGGGGATGCGGTGAGCAGGAGCCATGCTCTGCTCTGGGGGGAGGGCTTGTGACCAGCACAGGGGGGCATCCTGCTCTGTGCCTGCTTGGCACCAGTCAAACCCCAGGAGGGAAAGCAAACGCTGGCCAGCATCCCATTCTCCACACTACACCCTCCCCATGGATCCTCCTGCCTGGGGGGGCACCGGCTGCTCCCCGACAGAGGCCATCCCAGGGCACAGCTTTGGGTGCCCTGCAGACAGGGGGTTGGTGCCTGCTGCCTCCTCCCTGTTGTGAAGGTGTCCCTCTGCCCCTGTGGTGGTCCCCACCGCCACGCTAGGGAGATCTCCAACAGCACTGAAAGGTCTGGGCAGGGCTGCACGGGTCACCAAGGGCAGAGAGACAGCTGAGCTCTGGGGTTGTGGCCGGGGAGAGGAACTCGGTCACAGGGAGAGCAGCCCCCTCTCGGGGGACCCTGAGCGACACCAGCGTTACCGCAATCTGCTTCTTCAGCTGCTCAGCCTCCTGCTTCATCTGTTCCATCTCCCCCATCTCTCTGGCTCAGGGGTGGCTCCTCCTCGAGGGACAGTCCTGGTGCTGGGGATGCAAAGCAGAGCCGCGTAAGGTGAGGCCGTGCAGACACAGACACCTCTGACAAAGGCTTAGCAGCCCTCTCTCGGCCGTATCTGCTCAAAGCCAGATCACAGCAGGCCTGATCAAGGAGTCTTTAGGGCTTCTGTCCTGCTTATACACACGTTAGGAAGCTGAAGAGCCCCAGAGCCTCTTGCTGAGGTTCTGCTCCCACCTCTCCCTCCACCTCTTGACTTCTAACCCCTTCATTCCAGGCCCTGCCGTGTCCTGCATCCTCTTCTCCAGCCTCTCCCCATCCACGGACGAACAAGCTGCCCCGGAGACCCATCCTGAGCCCTGAGTGCCTGCACGCAGGAGGCTGAGGCAGGGGCTGCAACCATCTGCCACAGCAGGTCTCCCACTTCACTCTCCAGTGGGGATGGAGGTGCCAGTGACTGGTGGGGACAAAGCGGAGGTGAACTCCCTCATTCCCTACCCTTCAGGAAGCTTCCCCACACTGAGGAGGGGATGGTCCCTCAGCGAGGTGCTGGGCGAGGGCTGTAAATAGCACAGTGCCAGAGGGAGGACTCCGTGTTAACAAGCAGCACCCCCGGGTCTCCTCGTAATCTGTGGTTGGCCTTGCACGCTCACCCTGGTGACCCTGGACTCCTTGCAGAGCCGGATACAGAGATGATCCCCCCTTCTGTGACGGAGGTCAAAGGCCAGGGTAAAATTACCCTGCTCTGCTCCTCGCTTTCTGAGGGCTCCATCCAGCCAGCAAAGTAGCCAGATACCAGGGCATGTGCACTGGACCACAGCGGGAGCGGACAGCCGTGTGCTGTGAGCAGCGACTGCCAGGCCCCTCAACACCCGGTGTTGCCCTCCAGGCTGGAAGCTGGTGAGAGTTACGGGCCAAGCAGAGGACAAGCAACCCCATGCCGGTACAACGCCCCTCATCGTCATGGGGACACCCCACTGCTAACCCAAACTCCTTCCCCACCATCCCGTGCCCTCTGATGAGCTCAGACCCTGTGCAGAAGCACAGTCCCGAGTCCCAAGTGCCGGGCTCACCAAGGTGACCTCAGCATCCTTACCGGGGTCTGTGGAGCAGGACGGGTCGCAGCCCCCCGTGAGCGGGGCCCTCGCCTCTCGCGTCGAGAGCGGCTCCTCGCCGGCCAAAAGCCCCTGGTGAAGCGTCGAGTGGGTGCTGCCTGTCCAGCCGGCGCCTCGCNGCTCTCCAGATGCCCAATTAGACTTATCTCCGGACCCTGGCTCAGCTCAGTCTCTCTGTTGGGGTAAAACCATTTATCTTCCTCATTCCCAGGGTGGGCGGGCGGGAGGGGCTGGGGGAGGGCTGATTCCAGGAGCAGCGTCAGGCAAATTAAATCAGACACCAGAGCCTCGGGAAATCGGATTGGGGGGTAATGCAGAGCAGGGGGACGGGAGGGGGTCAGGCAGCGCGCACGCTGCTCCGGGGCGAGGAGCTCCGTTTCTCGCAGCAGCCAACTCATCGAGGGAAGAGCAGCCGGGGCCCGCAGGGCTCCCCGGCCGCGGGGCCACCGCTCGCCGCGCCTGGGCGTCCGCAGGAATCCCCGCTCTGCGGGGGCAGCGGCCCCCCGAGGCCCGGGCAGGGCACCAGGAGGGACGGTGACCCCGCGGCAGCCCCGCCAAGGGAAAAGCCACGACGGGACGCGGTTCGGACCCCCCGGCACCAAGCGGGGCTCTGCACGGGGAAAGCCGGGGGGGCCGGGGTCCGCGGTGGCGGTGGCGGCATGCCTTTTGGCAGCCGCTCTCGGGGATGCTGCAGAGGGATTATCTTGGCCTCAATCTCTCCTAATCCCCCCGCGGCTTTGGCCCGAGCCCCGGATAAATACCTTTTAACGGCTCTCAGCTGACGTCAGGAGGCCACCGCTCTAATCGCCCGGCCACCTTTGGGCAACGGGAGCCGCAGACGCAGCCACCGGCCTCCCGAAGCGTCCTCATCCAGCAGCTGCATCGAGGGACGGGCAGGCTGGGGCCAGGAGGCCACAGACCTCTGGCCAGAGAGAGGGGGTTTGAAACCCACCCCTCAAACGGTCTCTTCCTGGGACCCTGGGGGCGACAGGAGGCAGAAAGGGCCTCCTGCCAAAGCAGCTTTCCCAAGCTTGTGTGTCAAGGAGCTGCCTGGACTCAGTGAGGAAGGACTTCCCCTTCCAGGGAGCAGGGTCCTTGTGCCAAAAGCAGCGAGGGGCTCGCCCCCCTCTGAGCCACTGCTGGCCCTGGCCCTAGTTCCTTCCAGCTGAACCGTGGTCACGGTCTCCACGCAAAGCTCTCACCCGGCCGGAGCAGGCCTTGACCACAGCCTGATCTCCATCTCTGCTCAGAGGGTCACTGCTCTTTTCCATGCTCCGCATCCACGCCGTTCAATTCCTGTCAGGCTGCCGAATAATCCCATCCCGGACACTAATTCCCCGGGCAGCGACAGCAGATCCTCTCTGCATCGGGGTGGGAAACGATAAACAAGGTCTCTCCTGCTCTCGGGGGCAATGCAGTGCAGAGCGGGAACAGCAAATACGAGGGGATTTGCTGCGGGGAAACGAGAGCCCACTGTGCTCCTCCTCAGCGTCACCGCCTGCCCTTCCGCGGGGCTAGTCGTGGCAGAGCTGACCCCCGCCCCGCTCTCCGACACTGGAAGATGCTGCCATGTGAGCAGGCTTGTTTGCTTGCTTTCACCCAGGGCTCTGATTTTCCACCAGTGCTCACGTCTCCCTCCCCACGAGCAGCAGAGGCAGGCTCCCCCCACGTCCGCGTCCAGCAGTTTGCTTTTATTCCACACATCCACCCACAGCCCCCACCTTCCTTCTCTCAGACCAACCGCCAGCTTCTGCAGTTCGCAGGCGCCTAGGAAATTCAGAGGCTTCTGGTGTGAGTCACTCCACGTGAGCCTTTCCTGAGAGACCTCAGACTCCTTCCCCTCTCAGATTTGGACTTGTACGTCCACGAAAGTGGCAAGGAGAGGAGTGGGGTGAGGAGCGCTTGCTTTCTTCCTTCTGCGTGACCCAAGCACGCCGGTGAGGCAGCTCCTGATGTCACTGACCCAAAGGGCCTGTCCTGCTCCCCCTTTCCACCCGCTGGGATGTCACAGAGAAGAAAGCCACATCCCTACCCCTCACTACAGCTCTAGTATACTAACACACTGCTCCAGATCCCTATGGTCCCGCTACTACGGTGGCCCACCCGGCCTCTGTGTGTGCCAGTCCTGCCCCTGGGGCCCAAGGAACTCAGAACTCATCTCTGACCCGCAGCAACTTGTGGGGCTGCATCTTGTCTGAGCCAGGCCTGTGCCTCTGACTCACGGGTCTGGCTCCACCGTTGGGAATGGGAGGCTTCGAGGAGGAGCTGCTGCTCTGATCAGTCCCGCGATGCTCTTCACCGTCAGGCTGCTCCTGTCCCGCGGCCCTCTGCTCCATTAGCTCATCTGCTTTCACCCGTTCCTGCGGCCACGGAAGGCAGACGCTGTGAACCCCTGCCAGGGCCACGGCTCTGCTCTCAGAAGCTGACAAGACACTCGCCGTAGAGACACGGAAAAGGCCACGTCCACCCAACCCCCCCAGACACCACTCTCTCTCACAGGAGTCATCACAGGCTGGCCCCTGCACCAGGCACCCTGTCAGAGGACACCCCCTGGCTGCTCCACTAGGCCCTGCCCCCTGGGAAAGCTCACACCCCATCCCTTGGGAAAGCCCACCCCACTCCCTGTGCAAGCTTGGAAGCACTCCCGTCCACCTCTCCTATCATCCTTCACCTGCTCCGCGTGCTCCGGCGAGTGCGTGTACCAGAGGGCGATGGCACAGCGTCTCCCGCGGCTCACTGCCCACACACCATGGGGATTCTCCTTGCCGGAGCTGAAGGCCACCAGCCTCCCACACTTAGGATGCACCTCAGCCTGCCAGGGACAGAAGGAACAGCGAAGCTAGCAGCCCCCTGCTCTCGGGCAGACACAAGAGCAGCGAGCGACTAGGTGCCCACTGCTACTCTGTGAGACCCTAGGGAGAGACCGACTGAACCACAGCGACATGGGTCCCCCCACCCCGAGCGGCAGTGCCTGGAAGGGTCAGCCTCTCCCCCAGATTTGCCTTGATTTGACTCCAACTGTTCCCATTTGAATCTGCCACAGCACCGCACCGACCGTGTCCCGAGCTGACTCAACCACCAGCCCGATCCTCCCGTCTAGCCCATGTCCCACCCTCAGTCCCTCTCACTTGGCGGGTGACTCACTTACTGTGACAGTCACCGCGTCCATCTCAGTGAAGAAGAGGCCCCCCCCTTGGAAGTCATCATTGAGGTAGAGAATGCCACTGCGGACAGAGAGAGAGGGCTATGGATGGTGACGCCCACCCCTTCCAGGAGCTGCTCCACACCTCCTGTCACAGCTCAAGCAGGGAGCAGACCAGGTAACAGCAGACGCTGTCTGGGGGAGCCCACAGGCAGTACCTGAAGCGCAAGGCACAGGAGGCTAGCGAAGCATGCCAGGGAGCTAGTGCAGGCACTGGGCCAGTGCCCTGGCAGACCCAGAGAACAATGTGGTACGGTGGGTTCTAGTCTGAGCAGCCTCCTGGCCTCGCTCTGCCCTGCATTAATGCTGGCTGTGAGGATGGAGGAAGGGAAGAGGGCAGCCCTTCTCCTCAGCCTAGGGACGGATGTCCACACTTCGTTCGAAGCCTCGGATGCAGTTTCCTGCCCACAGTCCTAGCTGGCCCTGAGCCAACACCCCATCACCCCTGACAGACGATCACGTCCTCTGATGGAGCAGAGACATTCTCATCTCCACACGAACTTCTGCAGGCCCTCTCCTCTTACCTGTAGTCCCTGTAAACGTAGGCAGGCGGCTCTCTCCAGCACTCTTGCCCTTCGGGATCCAAGAGACAGTTATCAGCATGGACAGGGTGACTCAGATCCATGCGACCCTCCTGCTTCTCTGAAAAGGGAAGGTGCAAACAAAACACAGGCCTTCCTGTTGAACCAAAGAACGGGTACAGCCAGAGTAAAGAGAAAGGAGTCTCCTGCAAGCACAGGCACAGGACCGAGGAGGCTCTCCAGGAGACAAGGACCGACGGGGTGACAGTCCTTACCATCCACAGCCGTGCGGCACACGAGGTGCGTGAACGAGAAATGCAGTTTCCTTCCAGGAGTGAAATAGGACTCCACGATTTTCCGTGACTTCTCGCTGGCCTGCAGAAGCAATCTGGCACCTCTCCAGTCCACGTCCCCATCCTGGGCCAGCTACCGGTGGAGAGCAGCCTGTTAGAACACTCACACTCTGAGAAATGAGACACGTACACAGTGCAGCAGAGCACAGCCGCGTGGTCACACAGACCACACGGGGACATCGCCCCTTGTAAGAAAAGTCGGGTACAGCTCCACAGCACAGCACCCCTTCCCTGCCACCCGGCCTGTGAACCCTCATCTGGAATGTGGCACCACTCCGGGTGCCCCAGTACACAGCAGCCAGTCTTCACAGAGCAGAGAAGGCCAAGGGCATCCTGGCTCTATCAGCAAGTGTGGCCAGCAGCACCAGGGGCGTAATTTCCCCCCTGTCCTGGGCACTGGGGAGGCCTCTCCTTGAGTACTGGGGGCAGTGCTGGGCCCCTCACTTCAAGAAAGAGATGGAGGGGCTGCAGCAACCAAGAGGAAGCACTCTTCAGTCTCTCCTTGTGCCACATGCCTGAACAGGACTGTGGAGAAAGGGAGTCAGAGAGACTGCACAGGAGTCCCCATGACCCCATCCAGAACACACTTCACAGAGACACGCTCCTGGGTGGCCAACGCTCCTTATGGGCTATCAGGAAGGCAGCAGACTGACAGAGCCACCTACCTGCACAGCCTTCAACACTGTTAGCCCTTCAAACCTCTCATGTGGAGTGTGCGGTGACCGTCTTGCCCGGAAGCCGTCTCCGGCTTCTCCTGCTGCCTGGAACAGAAGGGTGCATACGACAGACATGAGGATGCCACCTCTTCTCCATGGAAGCTCTACAACCCTGCTTGCTGAGGAGGAAAGTACACGCACAGGAGCTCCTCCAAGAGCCAGGCCTCACCTTTGCCAGCTGGAGCAGGTCTTTACACTGGGACTCCGTCAGCACTCCGTCAAACACAACCCTCTGGGTTCCATTCATCTGTGTGGAATCCATCGTGACAACGACACCTTCAAAAGGCAAAGGACCTGCGCAGAAGTCAGTGCAGACAGGCGTGAGCAAACTGTGCGGGACAAGAAGCAATGAGATGCCAACCCCCAGCCTGGACAAGGAAGTGGAGAGACACTACACGTTCCGAGAAGACAGGACAGTTCCCCACAAGCGCCCATTCCTTGCAGACCTGAGCACTTGCAACCCTCACATGCTTCAGGGGAACCAGAGCATCAGCTGGGGAAGCTGGCCTACAGCCAGTGCTTCGGGAGCCAGCACAAACTCAGGGCTTGCTGGGAGAGCAGCGGGGAGCTGGGGAAAGTTGAGTGCACTGTGGATCGCGGCAGCAGAACAGGTCCAGCCTACTGGAGAAAAGAAGCAGGTAAACACCTCCGTCAACCCTCCTCTCAACCACGCGTCCTGCCCCAGAATCACCTCAGTTTGGGGATGAGATCCTCGGATCTTAGCCCTTCTCCTTTCTCCCCCCACCTCTGGCCTCTGGCTGGCACGGAATGCCAAGGTACTCAGGCCCTCAGAATGATCTGCTCTCTCACGTCACAGCAGAGAACCCCTTCGGGTTGCTCCAGCAGACTCCAGAACAAAGTCCTGGAGAGGCTGTGTCCATAAGAACGGAGGGCCACCACGAACAGAGGACTCCTCACCGCAGTCTGCAGTGTCCAGCCACAAACCACTCCGTGTTTTCCAGGGGAAGACTTGTCCAAGCTGAGCACTCTGCTTCCAGCTTCCATGCCCACCCCCACTCGCACTGCCCCCCTGAAGCTGGGCTGGAGGAGTTCAGCCAGGTGAGGCACAGACACTCCCGCCACGATGCGCAGGACACTGCACGTCCACAGGCTTGGCAAGTACCCAGGTACCACCGCTCTCAGCCTCTCCAGCCTCAGCGCTCTCCGAGTTCCCATCCCAGAGATGTGTTCAGGGAGATTTGGCAAGGTTACGCATGCATCAGAGAGGGAGAAAAGAAACAGTGAGACTCGCTGAGCCATTCAGGTCAGTCTGCATCTATGCTAGCATTCCAACGCCTGAGGATGGAAGAAAAGACAGCACTTAGCCTGACGCAGGCTGGCGGACTGCATCCAAGTCCTTCTTCCAGCTCTTTTACTCACCCCTTTTCTCCACCTCTTTCCCATCCAGGGTTTCCTGGGTTTGCTTCTCCTGATCCTCTCTCGGGAGCAAGGGAAAAAACAGAGACCAGGGCTGTCAGTACACAGGACCAGGGCTGTCAGTACACAGGTCTGCGCCCGACCTTCCTCTCGGTGCCATCTCACACCCTTTCTTTGCCTTTGCCCACTCCTTAGCAGGCACTACTGCTCCTTGTACCAACTCTGTCACTCCAAGCCCATCCCTGCTTCACACGCTTCTACTCCAGTCCCGCTTAAATTGGCCAGTCTTACCTGTATTTCTCCTTCAGGTTCTCAGGGATCAGCTCATCTGGAGTCCAGAGATCCTGTGGGAACACATGCAGGTGGGTCAGCAAACCACAGACTTCTCCTACGCTCCATCACGCCCAACAGCCAGCTCTCTGCTGAGTTCTAGCCTGCTGCTGACCACAGGCCACACTGCACTCAGACGTACGGCTACAGCTGCGATTTCCAACCACCGCTGGCTCGAGAGCTGCGGACAGGCCTTACGGATGAACCTCCTAGGGTCTTGAGGGTTCTTGCTCATCAGCATCTCGTGTGCCACAGAAGGGCACTGACCCCTGCCCTGCAGGAATCAGGGCAGGAAGGCTAAGGCGACACCGCTACTTACAGGGTCACTGAAGGTGCCTCCTAGGTGCTCCACTGCGTAGTAAATCAACTTCTTCTCCATCAAAGACGTCTGCACGTAACGGCGAATGCTCTGACAGAGGCAAAGAGGCTGTGAGACAATCACCCCACAGAAGACAACCCCGTCCCTGCCAGGGCAGGGGAGGGCCAAAAAGTCCAGCCCCAGGGCTGTACCTACCTCTCTGGCTGCGATAGCGGTGTCCTCTCCCAGTTCTGCACGGTAGCGTTTCATTTTCTCCAGCATCGACTCGTCGGTGGGATAGAAGAGCAAGTAGGAAGCCGAACACTCAGCAGCCAGTGCCTGGTTCCCAACTTGGGCAGGGACAGAACAGAACAGAACAGAACACGTGCGACTGTCTCTGGAAGCCCTGGTGACAGCAGCAGGTGTGTACCAGCACCCAGTGCCCCAGCCAGGACCCCGCAGGAGAAGGCCTTACTCTGAGTACACATCAGCCCCTGCTTAGCTGAGCTTCTACCCCAGGATGGGCAGAGAACACAGTGAATGAGCCCAGAGAAGAACGGCCCTGCTCCTAGCACTTGGCAGGAGCTTGTTCAGAGCAGACACAAGGAAAGCAGTACATCCTGAAAGAGATGGGAATGAAACACAGAGCTGACAGCTGGATCGAGGCCCTGAGAGTACTGGAGGAATGAGGTGGGAACAGGCACATGTTCCAGGAGACTGAAGAGGAGCACAAGGGATCTTTCCCAGGGTGGCCACAGGTGAGGAGAGAAAGAGATGAAAAACGAGAGAAGAGGAAAATAAAAGAGGAGGAGGAGGAGGAGGAGAGTGGCAGAGACCAGCTCAGTCTACCACTTCTTCCCAGTACATGCTGCCCCCCAGGTCCAGGCACAAAGACCGAGCTTAGGGGTGCCACAACAAGGCCCACTGGCTTGTGGCTCTGCTCACCTTGCTCATATGAAAACTGCAGTAAATCAAGATGAGAGGGTATGAAATCTTCCGTGGCAGAAACCCGTCCTGGCTTTGTGGCCACTTCAAGGATGCACTGCTGTCTGCACTTCAAAACTTGAATATAATGGGCTGCAGGAGAGAGGGGCGAGAACGGCAGAGCTCACATTTTGTCCAGACAGGAGCCACAGGAAACGGGGCACGGCCGGTGTAGGCAGCATGTCCTTCCTACGTGGTTTACTCTGCCTCAAACACTACCTGCAATGGCTTCATACAGGCCAGCCTCCATCTCCTCCTTGTCCTCATCCTCCCAAGGCCCTTCACACAGGTCACGACACTCTTCTAGTGCTGACAGTGCCTCTGTGAGTGACTCCTCCAGCTTGGCCACAGCCTGTGGGTATTCATCTGCTTCATAGTGCTGCACCCCTGCCTCATATGCTTCCTGCAAAGGACAGGTCCAGGTCCCTCGTCAGCATCGAAGGCTGACCTGAGAGATCCATCTGCTCCCGTGGCAGCGCTGATGCCTTGGGGCCTGTCTGACTGTGCAGAGCCCACCACACAGTGACTGTAGATCCTCTGGGCTTAAGCAAAACATGGCCAAGGCCCTGCAGCCTGCCACAAGCGTCAGCAGAAGGGCTCTGCGTCACCGTGGAACAGTCTGCCTTCAACCTCAAGAGAAGCTCTCAGAGACACCTTCTGGCAGCCTTTTAGGTATGAAAGGGGCTTATAAGAAAGACTGAGCAACACTCCTGACAGAGACCTGGAATGGCACTGCAAGGGCAGATGGTTTTAAACCCGAACAGGGCAGTCTTCGACCGCAGATAAGAAAGACAAGGCGCTGAGACACTGGAGTAGGCTGTCCAGACAACTTCTGGGTGCACCACCACTGGAAGGGCTCAAGGCCAAGCTGGGCTCATGAGAGGTGTCCCTGCTCATGAGAGGTGTCCCTGCTCATGAGAGGTGTCCCTGCTCGTGAGGGGTGTCCCTGCTCATGAGAGGTGTCCCTGGACCAGATGACCTTTACAGACCTCTGTGAGCCCGAACCACAGTGTGATTCCGTGTGCGGGGGCCCCGTCTCAGGCCGTGTGTGGACACAGACCAGGCTCCCAGAGCGATCCCTGGGATGGCGAAGGGGTGACGCCTGGCTCTGCCTGGAGCCCTCACCCAGTGCGGCGCGGCCTCCAGGTCACGGAAGCTGCCGGCCTTCACCGCTGACATACGCCGGTACTTCTCCATGTCCTCCCGCATCTGCAGGTGCTGGGGATTCGCCACGAAGAAGGTGTGAGCGGCGGCCACGGCCCGATCCAGCTCCTTCAGCTGCGGAGAGAAGGCGGCGCCGCCCGTCACCTCCTCCTCCTCCTCCTCTTGGCGCCGGCCCCACCGG